>QLPI01023586.1:0-16446 GCA_003314275.1 Chroogomphus rutilus
TTGACTCGAGCCGGCATCATCAGCATCCCCTCGAGTATCTGTCTGTGGCAAATACAGTGGCATGCACGGCAAGTAGGGCGCAACGCACGAGCACGTTGAAGCCAATGCCACTACTCTTGGCCTGCAGGACTTGGCCATAGTCTGCCCGACCTTTTCGCCAACACCCCTCAGCAGTACCAAAGTCCGTCAGTAACCGACGCTTGACAATGCACCCGATACCCATCGACCCATGGGAAAAAACCCATGGGTTGATGAGTTCTGGTTTCCATGGGTTGGGTGTGGGTCACTGTCAGGAACCATACGCCGGCATGCCCGACTATTCATTTCAGCCCACTCAGCCCAACTCCGCCTTGCTCGCTTATCCAACCATATGCCCTCAGCCCACGGACTATATGCACCTCATGTATCTGTCTTGGCATCACATGCTCCTGTCAATTCACTCCACTCATTTACGTCACACTCCATATGCTTGCTATTCCATTCCGTCTTCATTTATGTTTAATATCCCTTCATTTACATTTCACTCCGTTTTCATCTATTTGCAATTCCGCTCAGTCTTTCATATCCGATCCACTATTACATTCCTTAAAGTAACTCCATTGGGAATTGGAGTGACACATCACTCCACAATGTCACGGAGAAGATCATTATTTGGGGTGTAGTATTTCTGTTCTTGCTTTTCACGATCCTCAGCTTTCTCATTCTATTATAGGAATCTCTTCGACTCCTAATAGATTAGAAAGTAGTATAAAGATCTTGTACTCAGTAGTTCAGTCTTCAGTCAGATAATCAACCTTGATTTCGACTAAGGTTCCTCTGTTCATTTCTGTCTGTCTCGCCTTTATGAAATTGGGGACCGTGTGGTCTAGTGGGTGCAACGCATAACGTTGAAGCCAAGCCCCATTCTGAACCTCACCATTGTTCGCCTTTGGGAGATTAATAATATTATGATTACATCCTTTTTCTACATCGTAACAGTCACCCACAATTGACCCGTGGGTGACCTGTGCCATTCCCTAACTACTAGAGACACCTGGCTTACACTTGGAGGAGCTGACCTTGGGAATGTCAAGGCATACTGCGACACTGATTGGGCTAGTCAAGCACACTGACATTCAATTTCCGGTTTTTCTTTCCATATGGGGGCAGGGGCTGTGTCCTGGAGTTGCAAGAAGCAAAACCTGATTGTACTCTCTAGCATGGAAGCCGAATACATCGCCCTTACACATGCGGCGAAAGAGGTGGTATGGCTACGCAACTTCCTAGGCGAGATACGTGGGTTAGACCAGGCTTCGGTCGTTATCAAATGTGACAACCAGGGCACAATCGCTATATCAAAAGATAACAAATTTCACGCGCGGACGAAACACATTGAGATACAATACCATTACATTCAGGAGTGTGTAGCTAATGGGAAGGTTGTTGTGGAGTATGTCCCTACTGCAGAAAACATCGCCGATGCGTTTACCAAACCGCTCGCAAGACGGAGATTCAATGAGCTTGCCGCCAAACTGGGACTTGGGTCTGGCTGAACGGTCTCACTACCTAACATACCCGGCATCACTCGAGGGGGAGTGTTGAGGATAACGAGCGACACCGCTTTTTCTTTTCTTTCTCCTTAGGATGCATTAGTCATGACACGTATACGAGCGTCTCAGTCTCTTGACCACAGCTGAGATGTGAGTATCTTTTAGATATGTTTTATCATTAACTGACGAACTGTACCTAGTCGCTATTTGTTCTAGGTACATGATTAATATCAGTCTCTTGACCAGAGCTGAGATTCGCTATTTGTTCCAGTTGCAATATCATTCTAACACACCCAGTACTCCATCTTTCGTTAAATATTCTCATCTTCTTTCTCACTTTTCGAGTTGGTCTCCCATTTCCAGCGAGCCTCCTGCTCGCCCGTCATATTCATATGCCTTGTCCACAATTGATCACATATTACGTCATCTTTCTCAGCATCAGACACGTTTTTTCTAGAGCATTAAGTATAAATAGGGACCTTTTGTTAGACAGTTGATTTAAATATGATTATTTCATTCTTCTATTATTGAGTAACAGTATTATTTCAACCTCTGCGTCAGCAAGTGGGAAACACCTTGGCCTGGCTGAGTGACATCTATCTTTGGAGCAACAACTGAAGGGGTTATAAAGTACACCCGCCTCCCTTTACTAAGTTCTAGCTCTTGCTCGCGTGTCCAGAGTAACTGCATTCAGCGTGACCAGGAGATGGCATGGAAGGAGTGGGTCAGCTCTGCGATGTAGCAATGCCAACCCAGAACCAGGTTTTGTTGGTGTTAGAGTTGTGCGCTGCGAAGCAATGACGATGTATTGTCCTTGATACACTGCTTCTCCTGTTGCCACTAGCACTTGCGCGTGATTTCCCTTTGTATTTCACTTTTGTAGCTGTCTTGACGGGTGTCCTAAATCAGGAGCCTTGGGTTTAGCGGATAGCAGTGGTGTTGTTCGTTCAACATTGACACATTTCCTCTCTTCCACCTCTTCCCTTTAACTGTTAACAACACCGACAATCGCTTCGATCTCGGCCAGCCAGTACTTTCTCGAGTTTTGTGCGGCAGCTGGAGAGTCGTCGTGCAGTAGATCAGTGGGGATACTCTTCCAAACACAGATAAAGTTTCAAAATCGACACTATGACGGCCAGTGTGAGATTTGAAAGGTAGATGCTGCAGCGAACATCTTATTGAATTGTGAGATGTGTGTGTATGGAAAACAATTGATCGTGGAACAATCCCGAAAAAGGTACTCCAAATGTATTGGGAACAAAAAATATATTATGCTTCACTGCTCCCCTGACCTTTTTCCCTTTTCTTCTTCTTCTTGACCTCTTCATCTCCACTCTCTTCTCTCTCTTTACGTTTCTTCAATTTTCGTTTTTCCTCTACAGTCGGCTCTGCCGCTTCTACAGGCGCGACGAATGCTTCAGCCCGTTCTTCTTGTCGTTTTTTAGCAGCATCCGCTTGCTAGAAAAAGGGAACCATTAGTCGCAGAATAGAAAAACGACCAGTTCTGCTGGGCCACATACCTTTTGCTTGCGTTTTGAAGCTTCGCGAGCTTCTTTGTCACGTGGCTTGAGGAAATATTCACCCGACTCCAGCTGCTGATCGATCTGTATAGAGGCTTGTGGGAAAGTGACTGTGATTATGATGACTGATAACTAACGAACCTTCCTGGGTAGTTGGGGTGGTGGGAACGGGGTGTAAACCTTCTTTTTCAGCTTTTCTTTCGCAGACCCATTGGTCGTGGGTGCAGCAACATCCTCCGAGGTCTTTGCAGCTTGCGTGGCTGCAAGTAATTCGTTCTTTTTGGCTGTTTTTTGGGAGGTACTGAGATGGTTGCGACGAAACTGAGGAAGGAACCGATCCCAGGACTCTGTAGCAAGTTTGGGATCTTTTGCCAGTTCACGTCGTATCATTAATCTCTATGAAAGCCATTCAGCAATAGGGGGACAACCCGATTTAAGCGTTCTCACCTTGATGTGATAAATGGGATGTATGTTTTTCATACAGTCTACAATTATTCGCCGCACTTCCTTCAAAGATTTGTAAGGCCCCATGACGCTTACCGTGCTACCTTGAACAAGCACGTAGCAAGCCGACAACAATTCGATTGCCTATAAATTTATGGGTGCCAGAGAAATCGAATAAACCGTAGTCTTCACCTTCAGTGTGCTCCCATCGGGTCCTATAATCCTCTGCCGCCGTTTTACAAATCTCTCCTTATTTCGTACCAAGTTCCCAATTTTTATAATGTCGCATGCAACACCGTCATCTAAAATCTTGACAGCTTGGCCAACAGCCACACCTCTGGCGAGAAGCTTTATCAAATCTCTTGCTTTGAAGATAATATATGGATCGTATGTTTTTCGAGTAGTTCGAACAGCCATAGAACCATTTATCAGGTCCAACGTACATGCAATGCCCTAAGTGCTTCTTGTTAAATAACGGACTTAGGTCAAGCATTTGCTTACGCAGGTATCCAATGCCCGTGTTACCGCCCCCCATACTTCTCGCAGATACTTCTCTCGATATTTTGGGAATAGAGTTGCAAAGGAGGATTCCGTCGCAAATGTACCTCCTAAATTGTCCTCTGGCTTGAACGAATCCACATGCCACTGTGCAACTCCGAGTCAAGAAAAATAATTTAAATGAACAAAATGTTGTTTCATACGCTGCAAATGTTGTTGAAGTGGGAAACGGATGGAGGTGGTCAGAACTCACTGGTCGATGTCGCCCGTGTCCCAGGCTTTAGGTTGCGAATAAGCTTAGGCCTCAACGAATACTAAAAGACCTACGCTTATCTTTCCTGTGCCTCTTGTTCTTGTTCACGACAGGTGTTTCAGGTGCCTCCAACTCCTCTGTCATTATGTTGAGAGTGGCGATTTCAAATTTCGCTCTAGGCGAAACCCCGATTGGCTTACGTAATCAAGAGAACCACCTTAATGGCATTGCTGTGTTGGTCACTCGGTGCCTGGGACATATTGGTCCGTTTAATTACAGCCTCCACCATTACTCTCACCTCATATACTGATTGCACACTATGGTAGATGCAGTAACACATCTCAGCCAAGCCGGTTAGTCTATTTCCAATAATTTATATCCCTAAACGATGAGCTTTCTTCCAGTCTACCAGATATATGACTCAGCGAGGAATGTGAAAGTTTATCAAGTGAGCCAGCATAGTGCAGTTCTCTTGTTCCCCAGCTGAAATACTATCTCTATTCTCCTAGGACCAGTGCAAGGAGCTAGGTACTCAATGTTCAGTTCTAGTGAATACTTTACGCGACAACAATGGTAAACTGGTTGGCACGGATTTCACGGAGGCTTTGGATGAAGCTGAGGCGTGCGTCCGATTGGCATATGTGTTCCAGATTGTCGCTGATTAATGTATCAAGCGCCCTGGACGATATTACAAGAAGAGTGCGCACTTGGTCGAATTGGAGCATACCCAAGTCTTTGCTATTTCAGAACGAGATCAAGCAGGGGATTGATGATATGCGTCAGAACCTCAATCACTGTGCTACACGCTTCAACGTAAGTCTTCTCGCTTTTTTTCTGTTACCCGCTGTTCACTTTGTTTACTTTTCGTGCGAAGATGAGGACCCAGATAGATATCAGGAGCAACCAAGAAGAGGCACGTCTGGTTTTAGAACACAAGCATGCCGAAACACAAGAAAAGCTGCATCTTTTGCTTGACCGTATCGGCGACGTTCATAACATCCTCAAACAACCTGCCCCCAAAATTGAAGATCATATGCTGGATATCCAAGAGGTCATCCATGCAGATATCGCGGAGCCCGAACAAGAACACCGTCTGCAGCGGCATTTACTCACCATCCACCGCCAGAAGCCTGAGCTGTTACCACCAATGATTGACCGTAGGCAATACCGTCTTGTACCTGAGATCTGATTCACTCATTCGACCTACGTAGTCACTGGTGAAGTACGGCGGATACATGATAATCCTATAAACACTCCCGGAGGAAACAGCGATGTCTATCTTGGTGAGAACTCTATTTCTCATTACTGAATCACTTAATCAACTCTCTTGCTCTCCCAGGAGAATGGTTAGGCGACGAAAAGGTTGCACTAAAGCTCATCCGTGGTATCAACCAGACAACAAAGGCGCAGAAAGTATATCATTATCACTTCTATTTCTTCACATTGAAAGCTGACATATTTACAGCGGTTCAGGAAAGAAGTGGCTATTTGGAGAGAATTACAGCACAAAAGTTTGTCGTGGTACATTTGAGCATGGAAGGAGTTTGACTGTCAACACAGACGTGGCTCGGTTATATGGTGTAGCAACATTGGACGACTCTATCTATGCGGTTAGCTTGATGATTCCAATGATTGCAGGTCACTAAGAAATTTACATTCGTTCCAGGTCTCGCCTTGGATGAAGCATGGGGATGTGAATCAATATATTCGAAATAACCCTAATGTAGATCGGTTAAAACTGGTATGAGATCCGGTTTTCTCCTAGTTTTTATTGCTACAATGCTCACTTGGTGTTTGTCAGTTGCGAGAAACTGCTACTGGTTTAGAATTTCTTCACAAGTGAGCAAGGATAATTTACTGACTATTACTTATTCTCGTATTGAACAATGTGTTGTTCGCAGCCGCAAGTTTGTGCATGGAGATTTGCGTGGGGTAAGATCTCACCATTATAGAATCGTCTGACCTCTCGATTAACCATCCTCTAGGCAAACGTTTTGATATCCGATGCAGAGGTGGCGTGTATCACCGACTTTGGTTTATCTATAGTCTTAGAGGAGGAGGTGCGCATACCTGTAAAGGTCTATCTTAATTATCAAATGGTGTTCATCTCTATATGATACAGGAGTTACAATCATCGACTCTCGACTACCACGGTAACTGTCGTTGGATGGCCCCAGAGCTCATTGACCCCGGACTCGTGGGTCTTCATTCTATGACACCGAATAAAGCCACGGATGTTTGGAGCTTCGGCATGCTCTGCCTCGAGGTTCTCACTGGAAAACCTCCATTCCATCATCGTCCACGGAGCGAGTTAGTCATTGCCGACCTCGTCCGTTATATTCTCCCAGGGAAGCCTCCAGTCGAGGCCGGAGAGCGTGGGTTATCTGACGAGTTATGGGCCCTTATGCAACATTATTGGAATCGGAACCCTGAGGAAAGACCAACAATGAGTGTGGTCACCCAGCAGATGAAAAGGCTGCGGCTCCAGCGGCCGAGTCGACTATGCAAGCGTTTTAAAGATTGACCTTTGCGCAGTGTCAACTGACATCTATATTTCTTAGCCTTACAGCCTGATGATGTTAGGACCTCTGTGGATGGTGGGTTCAACCAAAATCATGGATTTCTACATCACTCCTCCGTTTCCACTCTTGACGCTGTATCTTCCTCTTCTTCTTTGAGGAGTCGATATGAGCCACTATCACCCAAAAGTGTAGCAGTTAGCCCTCACCATCCATTCCGACATCAATCTTCTTCGATCTTTTCTTTTGAAGCTGAATCTCCGTCTTTTAAAAGTCGGCATGAGCTACCATCACCCCTCAGTGTAGCAGATTCCTTTGGTGATTCGGGGTCTCTACCACCCAATTCACCAAGGACACCACCAAGCGTTGAGGTTCCTTTGTCGGGGGAACATACCAACGTGTCCCCCATGTCCTCCCAGCTGGTCCAAGGCAGCCCCCAGTTGCCCCTGTTGATAATAGGGAACAATCATGCCGAACGTGATGGGGACATGTTGAGGCCGCCCAGAGCTGTTCACAATAAGATACCGATTGTTAATATCGAACAACCGCCAGCTTCTGAGTCACTCGGTATGCTGCCTTCTTCAACAATTCTTTGTCGCACATGCTGATCATTATTCATGTATGCTACTTGAATTCGACGTTACCTTGTCAGACCATTCTGAGGAGCTCCCAACCACTTTTAGGAGACCTGTATATTCTTCCAACGAGCGAATGAGATATATCGAGTATAGGAAAGACGGAGTTATTGGAGCGGCCACTTTGTCATCCTTGATAGATCAACTAATTAACACCTCGTCAGGTCTGTCTGCTGCTCTCCTCCCATACATTTATTGATGTTGCATCTGGGTTGTAGACACCAGAAAGGATTTGGAAGTCAAGGAGACATTTCTCCTTTCTTATCAAGCTTTCGCTAAAGCCGAAGATGTCTTCGACTTGTTGATGGAGCAGTTTGAAGATGTATCGTCACAACATCACTCGCCAGAGCACCGTGCGAGTGTACGATACTCGTGGGCCCGATTCACTTTCTCATATTTTCAAACCTCTGATTGAACTGGGTTAGAGTGCTCAAAATTTTGACTGCATGTTTAGAAGGTTACCATTCACAAGCTTCAGATCTACCATTTTTGGACCGAATGCGAGCTTTTGTTGAATCGATAAAACAATCTTCCCCAGCAGCTATCATTCTTGCTCTTGCAGTAAATTTGACAAAAATGATCGACCGTCAGGTGAGCTTTCTCAATATGAAATTCCAGAAGAATCCCCAACTCTCCATAGGTGTCCACCCTGAGCGAATCTCCTCTTCCTCCGACGCCGCTTTCCGTCCCTTCCAGCCCGCTCACTCCAGCTTCTCTCCCTGGCCTCACACCCCACGCTGTCGCTGAAGTCCTTACACTGCTTGAAGGAGAACGCTACTACAAGCTCATGCCGTCAGACTGCATAAGTTGGCTTCTAAAGTTGCAGGACAACACCGGGATATCATCTTACATTGCTGAGAACGACCGGATCTCTTATTGGGTCAAATCATCCATTTTGAAACCCAATCACCATTTGCAGAGAACTGACACCCGCAAATACTTCTTAAATATTGCGGAGGTGAGTTTATTTATTTACATCATTGTCATATCGGGTTGGTTTTACAAATGATTCCCAGGAATGTCGAAAGCTTCGCAACTATTCGTCTTGTGGTGCTATTTTTTTCGGTCTCGCCTCGTACGCCATCAAGGACCTCAAGCGAACTGGTGTTCTTGGTAAATCAGAGACCAAAGTTTACACCGGAATCGAGAAACTGGTGGATTCACGTGGCAATTACCATGCTTACAGGAAAGCCTTAAAATCCTCGGCAGAACCTTGTATACCAATGTTAAGTGCGTCATTTCGCCCGTGCAATGCCTAAGTATGGTCCTGACAAGCCTCAAGATGTGCACTTAGGTGATATCAAAAAACTCCATGGGTCAACTTCCACAATCATCAAGAAAAACAGGCATCCTGATCTGATAAATTTCGGACTCTACCACAATCTCAACGATCAGATTCACCAAATGCTCAGTTTTCAACAACTTCCGTTGACTTTCCCTGTCAGACCATCCTTGAATGATATTCGGTCGGTCATCGAGAATAAGATTCGTTTAATGGCTGTTAACGATGATTTTCATGAACGACTGCACCTACGAGCTGAAACTTTGAAACGTGAAGAACTTGCGGATTTCCTTTCACATCGAGACGAACTTCGGGCTGCTGGATTTATTCGGCCTACGTGAAGTGACGCATGGGATGGATTTCATTTCATCGTCTCCGCATTGATCGTGATTGTCGAGCTCGAATGGTTTTCATAACTCTCGATAATGTGCCGGGTCTGCCTTTGGACCTATCAGTTTCGTTCCAAGGTATCGCTATTCTCTCATGCACAACAACATAAAAATATCGAGCTCAAGATCAGGAATGTGAGCTCTGCTTTTCAGCTGTTGTAAGGCCGACTGGAGCATTCGTCCTTTTTTACTTACGGGAGTTTTCCTCGATGGAGGCACCGGCCCTGCGACTGGTGCCTACATCCTCATCCCGGTAATTCGGCTTGGGGACTGCATTTCGGACCACCAATTTATAACCTTCGTGACACATGCACATGGCGTTCAGTACCACCATCCCAGTACTTCGGCTTTGACAGTGCTTCTTGAACTATCAATTTATTATATCCATCATCAACTACATTTGATCTCTTTTGTTTGATTTAATGTCACGTCAATTTTCATGATTGTCGCCTGCTATGTATGCGTGAGCTAGTCCCGCAATCTTTCGGCACATAATCACTTAAAAAATAATTTCTTTTGATTCCAATATTTTCGGAATCTTGACTTGTGGTCGGACGCTCGTGGTTGCTTGTACCAAACCACCGCACTCAATAACGTTCATGCTCTGCCAATTTGAACAAATTTGAACAGTACTCAATAATCCATACAGACTCTACACTTCGTTCCGTAAAACCACGGTAAGGGGTGTCACAAGATAAAGTAGAAAACGAAAATAGACAAATGCGGAGCGGTATCATTAATGGCAAGGTGTGGAGACCTCGAAAAGCCTGCAATTCGCGATAGAACAACCTAAGCAGTACGAGCGGGGTGGACCGTACCCGTGTACCCTACGCGACGTTGTGTGGTCCTAGAGCCGCGCTGCCAGTGTCTCTGTGAATAGCAGTGCCGGTGAAAATCGAACTTGTAGTCGTAGGGTTGAACCGAGCATAGTCAATATGATATGATACGATACGATAGGTTGTCGGGTGAGCGCGATTATGGCGAGAGATGAAATATGTTACGCAGAAATGCAAAAGTGAGCGATATGATAGCAGGATCAGGGTGTCGCGGCGGGGGGTACCCTTGGATGGAGAAACCTGGAAACAGAAAACTGTGCGTATCGCGGGGATACGATATAATGGGAAACGCGGAAGGAAATCGCAGGATGCGTGTCACAGCATGATGATCGCATGGAGGAACAAACAGACAACACAGATCACAGGAACAAAAAGGACAAAAAGAAGACAAAGACCACTGTCGTTGCAAAGTCGGCCATGGGTCATGGCGAGAAACTCCATATTTTGATATCACCGTCGTCGCTGCCTGATACAATCTTGTCGTCTCCGAGAGCGAGACATGTCACCGCCCCCCGATGGCCAACGAGCGTCGCCATACATCTCCCCTCCTCACGCACCCACACCTACCAATCAAAAAGAAAAAAGGTCATAAACACACATCCTTAACAGGCACACACGCAACGCATTCACACACACCTTTATCGTCCGATCATGGCTCCCGCTCACCATACGCAATTTATCACACGCGATCGCCCACACGCCTTCGATGTGCCCAAAGAGCGTTTTGACAGTCTTGCCGCTCTCAATGTCCCAAACTTTGATAGTATTGTCGAGGCTGCCCGAGACGAGCACGGTCGTAGGGGATTTCTTCCTACCGGGGCTCGAGGAGCGGGAACGCTGCTTGATCTTGTCTTTGCCTTTGCCCTTGTCTTTGCCGGTACCATTCACCTGACGTTGGTACACACTGTCGCTCTGCCGCTCCGGATGCGCAAAACATCGCGGCGGTGGCGTATCCCTCGGATTCGCGCGATAAGCATGCGGATCGAATCCGGGGGCCGGGTCAAACGCTGGTGCGCCAAACCCAGGATGATCCCCGGGCAAAAGCGTGGGCACACTCACCGACGCAGGTGCCCAGCCCGGAAGACCAGATGTTAGTGTTGAGCACGGATCACCGTACGGCGGACGCGGCGCGCGGCACTGGACGCCTTCTGCATCCTGCTCGTCGCCCTCACGCGATGGTGCAAGCAGCTCGTTCTCGTCTGCGTTCGGGTCAACGGTGACGAGGCGGATGCTCTGGACTTGTCCAACGTGCCCGTTGAACTGGCGGATGCACGCGCGGAGGTTGAGGTCCCAGAGCTTGATGGATCCGTCGTCGGACGCGGAGAAGAGCATCTTGCCGGGCTCAATGTCGCCGGAGGGAGCGTGGGTATCTTTCAGGGGTTGGTCCGCGTTGGGAGAGTCCCATATCGCAACAGAGTTGACCCAGTCCTGATGCCCGCGCAGGGTGAAGCTCTCGCCGTTGCGGAAGTTCCACACTTTCACAGTCGTGTCAACGCTCCCGCTGACGAGCACGTTCGCATCAAAATGTAGACAGACGATGCCTTCGGTGTGGCCCTCGAGGGTGCGGATGCAGTTCCCCTTGCGCCAGTCCCATATACGCAGCGTGCGATCCATCGATCCGGTGATAAGCTTGACTTCGTCGAACTGCAGCGCGCGCACCGCGCGCGTGTGCCCGCGGAGACAACGGATCTCTTCCCCGATCTCCATGTTCCAGACGCGGATAGTGCGATCGTACGAGCCAGTGATGAGGACGGGGAACGTGGGGTGGAGGAGCGTCTCGGAGAACTGCATGCACATGACGCCGTCCACGTGGCCCTGGAGCGTGCGCACAGAGCAGCGACCACGCCGCCAGTTGCGCTCGATGGTGAGGCGCTCGCAGTAGACATCCTTCCAGGGCCGCGTGACAGCTTCCGGGCTCGGAACTCGGGGAGTCGGATCGCCGCCATCGGAGAGCCCGAGGCTCTCCGGAGAGGACGCATAGTTAGGCTTGTGTCGCTTGTGAGGTCGGGGATCGGGTGCTAGGTCAAGATCGCGCTTCGATGTCGGGGATGCGAGCGACGAGGAGGAGCATGCCGGCGAAAGCGGGAAGGGCGGGCGGACGATGCGCCGTTTCTCGAGCAGGGGCAGCCCCCAGCCGCACTTTGAGCATTTTTTGTCGATGTGCTGTTCACAAATATTCTTCCATAGGATGTTGTCGTCGGCGAGGGTGCGCCAGTGCTTGGACACCTGCGCCGCGCGACCAAGGGAGATGGCGTCGAGCGATTGGAGCACCTTGAGCGAGACCTCTCTGGGGAATATGTGGAACGGGTCAAGGCGGATGAGGTTCTGGAGCTGCTCGGTGAGGAGCGAGAGTTGAGAGAAGCAGCACATGGTAAGGATGCCGTGGAGGATCAGTTCGCGGCGGGGGTGCGAGGAGGAGCTGAAGTTGGACCATATCATATTCACTGTCTCGCGCTCCTTGAGCGGGAGTGCATCGAGCGACTGTGTAGTGTTAGAGACGAGTAGAGAACATGGTCACACGAGTCGCCGTACCTGCTGCAGCTTGAGACTCGTGCCCTCATCCGCCATGCGCTGATGGCGCACGCAGAGTCTGCGTGCGGGCTGCTGCTGGGGCACGAAGAGAGGGTTGCTGGCCTTTACGGGGATCTCAGCGGCACCGCTCTTGAGCTCGACGTGAGGGAGAGAATTGAATGCGGAGAAGGGGACAAGCGGGGGAGAGGGAGAGGGCGTGGGGTGCATGGGGCAGGTCTGAGATGAGCCAGGCATGTCGCGGTCTGGCGCAGTCATGGTGGTCAGGAGAGAAAGGGAACGACGACTGTCCATATTCAGCTGTCCCAGGGTATGGCGTGCGTCGACGCGCGACACACGTAAGCAAACTCGCAACTCTGATGCATACTTTGCGCAATTACAGCAATATCTTTTTTATATCATGTATTGTGCTCCACACAAGAAAAAAAAGAAAAGATAACAGGAAACAGCTACTCGAGTCACAAACAGGCGCAATCACAACAGAGAAAAAGACACACAGCAACCTCAATCCAGCGTAATTCGCAGCTGGTCGAGCGGTATCGGGACAAACGACTCTAGGCGGATGCCCCGCGTCTCCAGCTCCGGCTCGCAATGTGGCGGCACGAGCTGTCGAATCAAGTCGGGTCGGATAGACAGCTCTGGACAGTGAGCGCATCAGCAAGGAATGAGGAACAGTGGAAGCACCACGCACCTTCCCGTGTAAAATCGAATAATGGTGGAAAGTCCTTTCCGTTGGGCATCCTTTGCCCCTCGACCCGTAGCTCGTCGAAGAACGGATGGCACATGGCCTCGATCGCACTCAACCGCGCTTCGGGTGTGTATTCGAGCAGCTTCCCCACCAGATCCACGGCCTCAGCTGGTGTGCGGGGCCGGAATACCTGCGCGCAGTCAGAAATGCTTGTGACGTGTGCTGCGGCGTACCTTAGAGAACGGATGCGGCTTGATCTGCGGGAACCTGTGGTCTTGGTAGTTGGGGTTCATCGTCTTTATCTGCTCGCGCGACGGTGTGCCAAGCACTTTGATAATCTCCACCAGCTGGTCGATCCCGCTCTCTCCAGGAAACAATGGTTGACCTAGCATCAACTCCGCCATCACACACCCCGTCGACCAAATGTCTACAAGCTATCAGCCCACGCACCAGCCACGCAGAAAGCACGTACCAATGTTCGTTGTGTAGTTTGTCGCTCCAAATATGAGCTCTGGCGCTCGATAATATCTGGAGCAGATGTAGCTCACGTTCGGCTCGCCCGCGACAAGGATCTTGGCACTCCCAAAATCGCACAACTTGAGAACGCCAGTGGCAGGATTGAGCAGGAGGTTCTGCGGCTTGATGTCGCGGTGGCAGATGCCAACAGAGTGTATGTACGCGAGTGAGCGCAGCACTTGATACATATATAACTTAATCTGTAGCATAGGCATTGGTTGCTTGAGCTTGACATAGTGCCGACTTGCACGGTACACAGTGTCTGGAACGTATTCTAGTACGAGGTTCAAGTAAACCTCGTCTTTCTGCTGCACACACCCCGTAAGCGCGCGTTTGAAAAAGGGGGAGCGCAGAGAAACGCGCCTTGCTCTCCCCGTTGGAATAGAAGAATGCTTTCAGGTCTACAACATTCGGATGAGAGACGAGTCTCATAATCTGTAGTTCCCGGTTCTACGACGAGAGTTGTGAGCAACAATGCCTCGCTCGCTCGCGCGTGCCCACGACTGTGAATGCACCTTGAACCTCTTATCCTGCAACACCTTCTTGATCGCAATGTCATCCTCGCCCTTTGGTGCCGAGATGACTTTCGCCTGGAACACGACGCCAAAGGAGCCGTTTCCAATGACTTTGCAGTTGGTATACGACAGGTCCCTTTGCTCTCCGGACTTGCCGTCTGATGCCACGACTTTAACGACTTTGTGCGGATCTTCTGCAAGCACATAATCAGCGCACCGCGCAAAGCACGGGAGACGAGTACTGACCCATCTTCACGAGGCTACTTGCCGTGCAAAAAATAAGGGTCGCGGAGGCACGATGGCGGGAACACTGGAGGAGTAGTTGTAGGAAGGGAACGGAGACAGTAGGTAAGGCGGCTTGGGGTAGAAGCGGTGTAGGAAGGGAGGAGCAAGTTCAGGTCAGTGCGAGTGTCAAGGTCACGCGCGGAATTGACAATGGATGTCAGCACGCTCAAACAAACACGCGCCGAAGAGTCACAATAATGGTCCACAGCCGTACACACCCCCGCACGCATATCAGCACTGCTTTTTTTTTCCAAGCGATACTTACATGTCACCTCCGGGAATACAGAAAGAACATCAATCGCTCAACTTGGTTTCATCACTCCTTGATTATCAGAAGAAACGTCGACAAGACGGCGAATACAGAGCGAGATCATTCGGGGCCTATATCTCTACCGCTACGCTCAGGCCACATACTGCATCTCCCCACCATCCGAATCCGGTGGACTCGTTTTCGTTCTCACTTCAAATCTGTCCCACCAATCGCAGCCCAATAAACTCCAATCCACACCCGGGTCCAGATTTCCAGATCTCATTACACTCTGCGATGCGGATACCCATCTGTTTGAAGATCCTGACCATCGGCATCAACATGTTTAGAACACGGAATCCTTAGAATACCCCAATCAAATCGACGCCTTACGTATCACACAGAAGCCGCGAAGATGGCATAATTACGCTGTAGATTCTTTCATCTTGATATACGCGGCCATGCTCAGATTATCATAGTATGTTACCTTGGTAACATTTTACGGGTCGTCACATACACACAGTCTCACACGAATCGGGAGGGAAAATTTCCATGCGCATGCACCGCTCTCGAAACGGCAATACATACTCGAATGAGTGATGTTCGGCCTATCAATGGGGAGCGAGCGCGGAGGGATTCCCATGCACGGTTAATAAGGTTAAGATGCAGCTTCTGTTTCGATGGATGAAGCCCTATTTAATTGCAAATTAATACAACTACCTTTTCACGCACAGATCCACATGACCAAGGGGTAACAACCCCGGGCTGGCACGTCTTTACCACGCTGCTCCCTCGTGTTTCGGATCTCCGAAATTGGTTTCTTAAGTTATTTTAACTTGCCTTTTTTTCATTGGTGTTATACAGCACTTGCCATCATCTGTCGGCCACAGCCTAACCCTGTAACATGTACAGGGCATTTTCGGAAATTCACAAGTGAGAGTGCACAGCTTTCAAGCAAGACTGTTGGAATCACTGGTAGTACCACAGAATCCGCGCTCTGGAAAGCGGTCCGTGTGCGTTAGGTTATAGATTTCTTGTCTTAGTCCATAGTCCCGGGAATAATAGAACAAGCCCTCACCCGAATCTAGGATACCTGACCCTGAAGCTTGAAGCGGAAAGAAAGACCATAATCATCAAGGATGCACTCCCTGTGCGGAAATGAGTCGGTGACTCATCCATTATGAGCGGAACAGTGGAGCTGGCCTCGAGTATGTGGGCCGTACTTAAGCATCAAGCGGCATTTTCAAGTGATACGATTGATGGCGAATGTACCTTGATCCCCGTGACGCAAATGCAACATTGTCCCCAAAGTTGATCGGAGCGCACCAAATTTTATGGCAAACAAGGGATTATTTAGGCGGAAAATGACATTCCAAACGTAGTCGCCTCAGACTGCCTGTGAGAGATAAGAAACTGACGGCATGAGATCGAAGGAGTTACTACTAGTGTCCAGGATACCAGGCAGTATACACCGTTTTTGAGCAATCGGGGGCGAATGTTTGAATACCGGTTGTGTGATGTAGCCGGTCATAATCAATGCATAATACTCTACCAGGTGCATCAACGCGAATGACCAGTGGTATATCCATTGTCAACACATATCCTCTGTAATGCGCGAGCATAGCTTGAGTGACTTTGAACAGAGCGTCTGCTGCCTAGTTTGTACACGAGTTTCCAATAAGAGTGGCAGTCCGTATACGTTGCCTAGCGCTAGAGATGCGATGAGAGGAGACATTGTACGGAAGCATCACATAAAGGATA
>QLPI01023597.1:0-10326 GCA_003314275.1 Chroogomphus rutilus
CCAGGAACTGGAACAGTACCTTCACCTCTTCTTCATCAACAAGAGGCAGGATGACTGGGATGTCCTCCTGCCCTTAGCCAAGTTCCACTACAACAACCACATTCATGCTTTGATCTGAGAATCACCATTCCTGCTGACACTGGCCATCAACCATGTATGGGCTTCAAACCATGCCAACCCCCATCTCACCTCAAATCTGTGAACAAGTTCAAGGAGCAGATGGAAGGAGCTCTCTCTGAAGTGAAGGCAGCCCCGATGAAAGCAAAAGAGGACATGACAATTATTACAACTATTAGGAACTGTTATGCTGGCATGCCCAACTATTCAAAACAGCCTGTTCAGCCTAACTCTGCCCCCACTCACCTATTCAACCATACACTCTTCAGCCTTCAAATTCAATGCACCGCATGTATCCGTCTTATGATGACCACAAAGGGTATCATGCAGAGACTCATCAAAATTCCACACTTGGTGGATTTAAGTATACAGGAAATCCAACATATTCTGCAGCCTTCATTTTTCTAAGTGCAAGTGCGGTGCAGGGTCTCATATTTTCTGGTGCCTGCAGTGAGTACAACATACTACACAGTGTATTGTATACTATAGTACAGTAGTAAGGCTCAACGCTCGTTGCTCAGCGACGCTTCAAGAGACCCGAATACGCTTCTTTCATCCTAGACGTACTCTTCTCAACGAGCTCCCAAGCCCTTGGAGTTGCCGCAGACTTGATAATGCAAGATGTGGAATTAGCTCCAAAACCAATTAAAAATGGAGAGCCACTAACCTGGTGGGCGAATGGGTGAGGAACCCCTTTGGCCAAAACACATTCAACCCATCCATCGCCCTCTTCTTTCAGCCTCGTCCCATAAGCAAGCCCTTCGTCCTTAAGAACGTCAATCTCGGCAGGGTAGACAAGGGTTGGAGGAAGTCCTTTGAAGTTTTCCGCAAGAAGTGGAGATATTGTTGGGTTTCGCAGCACGTCCGAAGTGATCGGAAGAGGGAGAAAGTGTTTATAGAACCAGGACATGCGCGCATGCGATAAAAATGGGCAATCGTGACATTCAATCCAAGACTTATGAGGCGTATCTTCAGACACTGAATAAATAATGTCATGCTCTTGCGAGATAGCATCGGGCACCCACCTTCATTCACCTGTAAATCAGTTCCTAAAGCCGTGGCATCAACCACAGGAGTGACCATAAGGGCAAAAACAATCCCTTTGAGTCCCCTATCCCTGGCACGCTGCGAGAGAACAGCAGTAAGATGACCACCGGCTGACCATCCTCCAAGGCTGATCCTGGACGTATCGACCCCCAACGCCTCTCCGTGCTGGGAGACATACACCACAGCAGTCCATGAGTCTTCGACGGGTATAGGGAACCGGTATTCTGGAGCTAGTCTGTAACCAACATCGACTACGACACATCCTGTAGCTGCAATGGCCCGGCGGATCCAGGACTCATTGTCGCCAATTGCGCCAAGTACCCAGCCTACCTCACTCCTTGGGCTAACATTGTGATTATTGTTGTGAGATGACGCACCTCCGCCATGGAAATTGATATGCACAGGGGGCAATCGACTTCCCTGAGCACTAATTGTAGCCTGCTTCGCTGTGGGCCTGTATATCCTCAGCGTGATTTCGCCGCCATCAACTGGGATTTTGATCTCCTCGATCTTCCCGATTTCAGGGCCTTGTTCCACCCTGCACGACTTCAGTCAGCCAACGAAGTTGCTTGTTGTCGTACACACTGAAAAAAAAGGAATCACCCAAATGATAGAACTACAGGATTGTTGCGGACGGTCTCTATGTCAAACTCGTGTGCAAGTTTCTTCCCCCGGATGTGCTCGTTATAAAGAGCTACATAATCTGGAGAGAGCTGCGCTTCAAACTGTGGAAGGATAGAGTTGTGGAGTGCGTCAATGGATGGGTTAGACATGGCCGCATAAACATTGAAACCGCAAACAGAATATGCAATATCATCGAAATAGCGGATTGGATTCGAAAGTCGGTCCGAATTTAAACTGGACCTGGCTGATTCAGCCAGCCGATTAGCTGCCAGCCGATTAGCTAAAATGAGCACAGGGATTCCGATTCCTTGGTTTCTGATGGTCACACAGGACATGTGGAAGCAGTGCCAAGTGGCTCATATCACGGAGATCTCGCTGTCGATATGGGTATTGAAAGCGTGTCGTTACTATACAGCCAACGCCTTAGGTGGAAGAGCCTCCAAGGCATCGGAATAAAACCTGATCGTGAGAGGAACGTCGCAAAAGAAAATGTTGCATCCGAGACCTTATTTATTGGAATATCACTATAACAACAGATAATTAGGTCGTAACTGTCACGAACTCATGAATAAGACAAACCCTTTGAGACGGGTAGAAATCCGTGTCGTTGATGCTTAAAGTGTAACTGCAGACAACTGTTTACCTCAAGGGAAGTAGCCTCTGAAGTGTTTGCTTTGTGGCTTCCTTATCTCCTTTAATATGGCAGCGAAAGGTTTAAAATTTGGGTTGCAAGCATCAGCTACAGAAATAAAGTCAAAAGAGTTGATAGAACGAGGAGATCTTGCCCACCCATTAGCTGGAAAGCAATGCTTTCCGACGTCGTTATTTGCGCTCCAGCTTGGCGCATACGCTCTAATGCCCAAGGAACCTTTTCCTTGTTACAGCTTGAAACACCGTCTGCAATAATGTGAACATCGTACTGAAGACGGAGGAGGTCCAACGCCGTCTGAAGTACGCAAACATGAGACTGTAACCAGGAATTCTGTCAAGAACAAATCATGTCGGGTTGACAGGAAATGTGCATACTTCAATGCCAAACAAGACAATAGACCTCACGGAGGGTTGTCGCGAGGAGAGAAGGGTTATGACATCCGGCGTGATCATTGAAAACAAGGATTTGGAATATGTACCAAGATGAAGAGAACCGAGTGTCGACAAAGCTAACTCCGGAACCGTGGGTCCCAGACCTGTAAGGGGGTGTAAGAATATTATGGACAAGAATTAGGTCAGACTAGCCTTTCGGATTTTGTTCCGTCACCACTACAGGAATCTCAAGAACCTGATTGATGTCAGATTCGCAAATGATGATTATACTTGATTTTGCTTACTTTTGCAACTTTAAGCATCTTGTTTGCGGTACCAAGGACATTGTCAAAAGCGTGTATTGCGGGCTCTGAACATTGGATGGTTGGTGAAATTCGGCTCGAGATGAGCGCAAGAGAACGAACTTAGACGTGTTTGCAAATCGCAAGCAAAGAACCCAGTGTCCTTAGGAGTGATCTTGGCGACATACATGCAACTTTCAATATGCTCCACTCATTTATGTCCATCCCCATATCCCCATATGCTTGCACATCCATCTTCACTTTTATTACCTTTAATATTTTCCTATTATGTTCCACTCCACTTTCCTTATTTGCAATTCCACTCTGTCATTTCTATTCTCTGATATCCGATCTGTTACTATGTTCCTTATAGGGTAACTGTTAAATCTGTGTGTCAGGTGCTTAATCAAATACTTCCAGAAAGGTTTCTGGAGGTTTCCAAAGGATTCTGCTATTACGTTCCATAGGGTAACTCCATTGGGAATCGGAGTGACATGTCACTCCCCAATGTCATGGAGGAGATCATTATTTGGGGTGTAGTATTTCTGTTCTTTCTTTTCACAATCCTCAGCTTTCTTATTCTATTATAGGAATCTAATCGACTCCTAGTAGATTTGAAAGTAGTATAAAGATCTTGTACTTCAGTAGTTCAGTCCTCAGTCAGATAATCAACCTTGATTCTCTACTAGCTAATTCTCTGTCTCGCCTTTCCGAAATTAGGGCCAATGTGATCTGGTGGGCACAACACATAAGTTGAAGCCTTACCCTGCCCCAAACCTCGCCATTGAATATCTTTGGGAGATTTTACATTTAATTATGATTACATCATTCCTTCACATTGTAACATGAAAACTAAGATGAACAGAAGAAGCTTAGTCAAAATCTTAGTCGATTATCTGACTGAAGAATGAACTACTGAATGTATAAGATCTTATACTACTTTGCAAATCTACGAGGAGTTGACTAGATTCCTATAATAGATAAGAAAGTCTGAAGATCGAGAAAAGCAAGAACAGAAAACTATGTCCCAATCTTGATCTCCTCCATGACATTGAGGGGTGATGTGTCACCCTGATTCTCAATGGAGTTACTGTTATGACCTATGCCCCCAACAAAACCACATTAGTTTTCACAACTGCCCACACCCTTTCCAGGAATTTTCCAACTGTAAAAATCTAGAACGATCACCTTTGTCAGGAACCGTACGCCGGCAAGCCGACTATTCAATTCAGCCCACTCAGCCCAACTCCGCTCTTGCTCGCTTATCCAACCATACGCCCTCAGCCCACAGACTATATGCACCTCGTATATCCATCTTGGCGTCACATGCTCCTGTCAATTTGCTCCACTCATTTACGTCACATTCCATATGCTCGCTATTTCATTCCGTCCTCATTTACATTTAATATCCTTCATTTACGTTTCATTCCACTTTCATTCATTTGCAATTCCATTCAGTCTTTTATGTCCGATTCGCTATTACGTTCCTTAGGGTAACTCCGTTGGGAATCGGAGTGACAGGTCACTCCACAATGTCACGGAGGAGATCATTATTTGGGGCGTAGTATTCTGTTCTCGCTTTTCACGATCCTCGGCTTTCTCATTCTATTATAGGAATCTCTTCGACTCCCAATAGATTAGAAAGTAGTATAAAAGATCTTGTACTATTAGTTCAGTCTTCAGTCAGAAAATCAACTTTGATTTAGACCAAGGTTCCTCTGTTCATTTCTGTTCTGTCTCGCTCTTATGAAATTGGGGACCGTGCGGTCTAGTGGGCACAACGCAATACGTTGAAGCCAAGCCCCATTCCGAACCTTGCCATTGTTCGCCTTTGGGAGATTAAATATATTACGATTACATCCTTTCTCTACATTGTAACAACCTTCTGCAATCCCGTTACAACATTCCGAAGTCCCGCAATCCCGAACCCCCTGCAGTTCCATGACCAAGGTTCTGCCCTTTGATAAATGATGTGCAGGATCACTATGTACCTCACTCCCTTGTTTTCTCCTTTCTATAGGCCCCTTGTACTCCTTCCTTCCTCTTGTCTTTTAGTCGGCAATAGATAGTACAAGGAAGTAGCTACATGTATATAACCCCCTAGTCGACTGGACTATTCGCCAGTACAAATATCGACTGAGTCTGTGTCCTAAGTTCCGATTCAGTTCCAGTTAACTTTCCGACTTTCTGAAATTAGGGACAGATGCTCAAGGAGGGTGCAACACATAAGTTAAAGCCAAGTCCCTTCGACCTCAAACACTTGAACAACTAGTCATGTCTACCTAATACCAGCCAACCCTAAGGATATAAGAGACTGAGCGGAATTGCGAGTAAATGAAAGTGGAGCGGAATGTAAATGAAAGGATATTAAACGTAAATGAAGATGGAATGGAATAGCAAGCATATGGAGTGTGATGTAAATGGAATGAATGAATTGACAGGAGCATGTGATGCCAAGACGGCTACACGAGGTGCATATAGTCCATGGGCTGAGGGCGTATAGTTGAATAGCAAGCGAGAGCAGAGTTGGGCTGAGTAGGCTGAAATGAATAGTTGGGTATGCCGGTGTACGGTTCCTAACAGTATCCCCCCCTTACAGCTGAGTCCCACAAGGCCGTGGAAATGAAGTTCTAGAATGGTGGCCCCGTTGGAGTTCGGAAATGCGAAAGCATATAAGAGAAGTCGTGAGGGAGTTTGGGTGGTAACCGTTCGACGCAATGGAACCTTCATACATCAACCCTGCCTACGTGCAGAAGCTAATGGGTCTCTACCCCTTGCCAATCACCACCTATCTCAGCGGTGAAAATACCCTCCCCATCACCATCCCATCCCCCATGTTGTCAACCATCGAGCGCAGCCAAGCGCTACTCAAGCAGGAGCATATCGATATATGAGAGCCCTGGTTTGAAGGGGCCAATTCGAAAGGCACAAAGGTGAGTAAAGTGTTGTCTCGGGATTAGGCTTTTTACTGATTGTTTGCTTGCAGTATGCTCGTCTTCAGATGAGGAATGATGAGGGCAACACAAATGGTGTCTTCTATCGAAAGGCGAAGTTGGGTGAAGAAGATGACTGCACACCTTGGTCTCGCAGATGGATTGTCAAAAAGCCCTGAAAACACTGCAAAAAGCGAGGCAACACATGCCTTCAGAAATGGGATGCTGACTTGGATATGGGAGCGTGCATATGGTATAGTGAGAGGGGTGTAGGTTGTTCCGTGAATGTGCGAGGTAGGGGCACTAGTAAGAGGAAAGGGAAAGGAAAGGCGTTGAATAGTGAAGTTGAAGGAAGTGCGAGGAAGAAAAGGGCGAGGGAAGATACACCTGAAGTTCGTAATTTGGATGGGCCGGGACCCTCGAAAAGGCCGAGGATGTGCACTTCCATTTTCCAATGTGGGGCTTCAAGTTCCCACTCATTGTCCTCTCCACTTCCTGACCCACCCACCCTCTTACTACCATCGGTGGTAATGACACCACGATTAAGGGTGTCAACCCCTATGCCTCCACCCCCTCCACTGCCTCCTACTCCTGCACCTCCCACTCCACCTCCACCATCTATGCCATCTCCACCGCCTCTTCCTTCACCGCCTCCCATGGTCATCCCCCCTCCTCCCCTTATCGTTCCTGCACCCGCACAGCCTTCCCCAGTGATTGCCTTGACTGCAGCTCTGGTGGAGCTCAAGCAGTCGGTCGATGAACATCGGCGTGAAGTCACAGACAGTAAACATGAAAATGCCGAGTTGAGGATGACTAATGAGGAATTGCGAGCGGAGGTGAGGAATTTATTGTTGCAGATAGGTTATCAGACATCCAGTGCAAACGTAGTACAGGAGCCACCCAGGATGCGGGGAACTTGGGACAATTGGGCATTGGGGTCTGGAAACCCGAGGAGTGCTTTTGATGACTTGGAGGAAGATGGAGAAGTAGAATTAGGATTGTAGAATAGGAATGGTGACTTAATTGTATAAATGAATTTGACTTGAACGTGAATTTTGGGTGAAGGTTCGGAATTAAGAGTTGAATTGGAATAAGGAATGATGGAATGGAAACTGAGGTTGAACTTGAAAATGGAAGAAGAAGCTGAATTGTGAGTTGGAATGAGTGAATCGGAATTGAGGTTTTTTTTTTTTTTTTGAACTTGAAGACAGAATGAATGGAACTGAAATGCAAGAGTGATAATGAATGGATTGAGCAAGAGTGAACGGAAGAGAAATTGCGAGGTGCTTATGGAATGGGTAATGGTCCAGGTTTGGATGGATACGACTTGTGAAAGTCTTGAACGAGTTCTGAAGCGTGGTTGACTTTTATTGCAAGGAGCCATGAAGTTTCTTCGTCTGTGCCTTCATATCCTGCCCACCGCACTAAGTACAACAACTTGCATGCCGTACGTCGATTATCGATTTTCGAGTCAAGGATCTTGGATATCTCAAATTCGGCTTCACCGTCAATTATGACTGGGGGCAGAGGTGGTTGAATGCAATTTGGAATGGGATTAGGAGAGGCTGGCTCAAGCTTTGAAATGTGGAATACAGGATGTACTGTGTTCATGTAGCCTGGGAGTTTCAGAGTAACTGAATGAGTACCGGGACATGCAATGATTTCAAATAGACCCAAAAACTTCTCAGCTAGCTTTTTCGCAGGACAGGTAGTCCTGAGGAATTTGGCTTTGATAAATTGAGACTGCCAATAGGAAAGTCTGGAGATAGAAGTCGTTTAGCATCAGCTGAGGATTGGTACATTTGTTGAGCATCGAGGATATTGGTTTGAAGTTGGTGATGCAACTTGTCCAGGTCGACTACGAAGTCTTGCGCTCGTGATGAAGTGAGGTCGCGTTCAGGATGAATGGTGAGATTGGGATGATAGCCTTTGTTGGCAAAGAAAGGCGAGACTCCAGTGGTGGCACTGGGAGCGTTGTTATAGGTGAACTCGCAAGGGGTAATAGTGAAGCCCAGTTGTCTTGTTGATAGTTGCAATAGACACAAAGGTATTGTTCTAATGTCTGATTAGTACTCTTGGTCTGGCCATCGTCTTCTGGGTGATAGCCTGAGGTGAAATGCAACTTCATGTCGAGGGCTTTCCTAAGAGAATGTCAGAAGTGGGACACAAATTCTGAGCCTCTATCTGAAGTGACGTGAGAAGGAATGCCATGTTTGGAGAATACGTGAAGTAAGAAGAGTTCTGTGAGCTGAGAGGAAGTGATGGTAACAGAAGTGGGAATGAAGATAGACTGTTTGGAGAAGCGGTTGACTATGACTAGGATGGCTGTGAATCCCAAGGATGTGGGAAGCTACTCAATGAAGTCCATGGATATCGAGTTCCAGGGTTTATCTGGTACTGGAAGCTGTTTGAGTAATCCATATAGCTTGTGACATTGCGATTTATTCTGCATATACATTGTGCAGGACTTGCAGTAGTTTTAACAAATGAGCACATGCCAGGCCAATTGTAGTCGCATCTGACGAGGTCTATGGTTTTGTTAATTCTGAAGTGTCCAGAAAGAATGTGATCATACTTATGTTGTAACACGCGTAAGCGTAAGTCTTGGGCCTCGGGAACGTAGATTCAATTGTCGAATAGCAACAGACCGTTGGAATTAGTCTGCCACTTTGGGTCGTCGTTATTTGCGAGGTGTTTCTGGGCTAAGGAGTCGGAAGGAAGATGGAATTTGATGTTGTTTGGGATATGCTCGGTGTCCATAAGAGTCGAGGCCCTCAGTACTGGTTCGACAAGGCTCGTGGCTCGAAGGGACGTGGTCAACTGATGTTGAGAGAAGATGGGTTGAAGGTTCTGGGGATTGATGGTGGCATAGTCGCTCATCCCCTCCTTAAGGTAGACGTCCCATCGTCTAGTGAGCGAATCAGGCTTAGCACCCAAACGACCTGGTCTGAAGTGGATGACAAGATTAAACTGAGAGAGGTATTCCGACCACCTAGCTTGACGTCTAGTCAACAACTTGGTTGTACAAAAGTACTCCAAGTTCTTATGATCGGTGATGACATTGACAGGGTCGCCGGAACCTTCTAAGTAATGACGCCACTTTTGAAAAGCTTCAAAAATTGCGAGCAGTTCTTTGTCGTGAACGTCATAATTGAGTTCTGGAGAGGTGAAAGTTCGGGAATGAAATGCGACAGGATGAAGCTCGCCGTCTGGGGAGTGTTGGGAGAGTATAGCTGCTAAAGCATAATCTGACACATCTGTCTCCACAATCAAGGGCAAATCAGGAGTCCAATGAGTTAAAATGGGGGCAGATGTGAATGCTAGTTTCAGCTTATTAAACATGTCTCTACACTCCTCACTCCAGTTCCAAGCCAGACCTTTGCGAGTGAGTCGAGTAAGAGGAGTCGTAATAGAGGAATAGTTGAAAATGAATCTCCGATAGAAGTTCGCAAATCCGAGGAATGATTGGACGTCTTTGACTTTATGCGGCTCAGGCCATTGAGTGATGCATTTGACTTTGTCCTCTGCCATTGTAAGACCTTCTGGTGATAGGACATATCTGAGGTATTCGACGGATGTTTGGTGGAAGGAACATTTGTCTTCTCAAGCATACAAGTTGTGTTTGCGTAATCGTCATAGAACTTCGTGAACATGTTCGATATGCGAGGATTCGTTGTTGGAATAGATGAGGATGTCGTCCAAATAGACTATGGTGCAGTTGTCTAAAAGGTTGCCAAATATATTGTTCATGAAGTGCTGAAATGCAGCAGGGGTGTTAGAAAGTCCAAAAGACATGACAAGCCACTCAAAGGATCCATAATGTGTCCTAAAGGCTGTCTTCCATTCGTCCCCTTCTGCAATTCGAACGAGGTGATAGGCGTGTCTGAGGTCGATTTTAGTGTATATACGAGCTTTCTTCGGGGTGTCTAAGAGGTCAGAAATAAGGGGAAGTGGATAACGGTCCTTCTTCATGATTCTGTTTAGACTACAAAAGTCTATGCAGAGCCACAGGGAACCGTCCTTCTTGCGTACGAATAGTACTAGTGCGCCGTGTGACGATCCTGAGGGTCAAATGAAACCCATGTTGAGGTGTTCGTCGATGAAATCTCGTAGTGATTTGAGTTCAGATACTGAGAGGGAATAGATGGGACCAAGAGGGGGCGAGGTGCCGTCCTCAAGGTTGATATTGAGATCGTAGGGTCTATGAGGAGCTAGAGTATTACCGCGCTGTTTACTAAAGACATCAGCGAAGTCATGATAGAATTCTGGAACATGCTGTT
>QLPI01023632.1:0-10240 GCA_003314275.1 Chroogomphus rutilus
TGAGAGATGACTTGAGGTATGTTTTCTCAAGTCTAACAGGCTATTAGTAGCTCCATCAGGCCCCAAACTGAAGGCCTGAAACCTCAGCTAAGTATTAGGAGTTTGGCCTGCTAGCTCTTAAGACTAAGAGCCTAGCAAGAAAAAGACCATTGCAGTAGTATTTGTAGAGAAAAGAGAAAAACTTGTTAATAGAATTTGAACTACTTGTGAACTACTTGGTATTTAGAATAATACTTTCTCTTTATATATAAATTGTAAGAAGCATGTGATAAGGAAATATGAGCATCTGAAATGTAGATGAGGGCATATAATGAAATGTCTTAGTGTGGTGTTATTGGGATTCTGTCATGAGATGGGTTCTAGATCATAGAAAAAAAAGAATACCCCTTTAATCAAGACCATCTGGGTATGTGAATACCCAAGTTGCTTTAAAGCATCCAGGACTGGAGTTGACAGCTTGTAGGTCATAGTAGACTTGGTTACTTGACTACATGCCTCTCAATACACCTACTCACTGTGTATCCTTAGTATCCCAACAGAGACCTATCCCACTGGTGCACTTCACAAACTTTGCCTTAGGATGGCCCTTGATGAGTATGTCTGCAACCTGTTCACCTGTAGGAATTGTTGGAGATGATGACATCATAGCATGACAAACCATGTCACCTCACATATTGTTTCCATAATTATTATTGCCATATATAGTTTTTACACAGTCACAAAAACTATTCCTTTTGTTTCCTTCTTTTAGATTTTTTTATTGTTTCTGAAAGACTATATCAGTAGCTATCTAGATTCCCCTGTTTCCTCAGTCATTTGACATCCAAACACTGAGGTGAGACACTTAACTATCTATCATCTATTGGTCTTGCTTACCTATTCACTCTAGTAGATTTTTTGTATAGTCTATTAAATATTACAGGAATATATTCCAGTACTAACTATTCAAAAAAGAGCCTGAGAGTAAATAGAGTATTTTACTGCAAGTGTGTCTGTAGTATTAAGATTTAGTTTATTTTAGTTCTTTTGTGCTTTATAGATCGTAGTCAAGAGATAGAATACTTGACTGAACTATTTTACATATCATACTATAAAACTGTGAAGGACAGGGATAAAATAATCACATGAAAAGTGAAAATACAGGAGGAGTTGAGATAGTATAACAAATACTTGAGACAATTTTGTACAGCACATACATAATTTTTAAATGAATGGAAATAATAGAGAATATACAGAATAATGTTGGGTTTGAAAAGTGAACATTGTTGATATGGAAAATAGTTGGCCAGACTTCTTCCAGCCTCGATAGGAACACTTGAGGACATGAACCCTTTGCTTCATTTTGAAGAAAGAATGAAGGTCCTTGTTTAGAATTAAATGGATTTATTCTTGATGGAATTTGTGGGTGGAATTAGTGTAAAGGACATTGAAGTAGAATAGTAGGATCATTGTAGAATTAGATATGAATATTCAACAGTTTGATGTTTAAGTGTTGGTAGTGCCGGACATGAAAATAGTTTTGAGCAGCAACAACATATTTAACTTCTTGAATCATAAACTATCAGACTTAGCTAGATAAATGTAAAGTAGTATACTATTTATTAACCGGCTTTGAATAGTAGATCCTGATACATTCATAAAATGTTGTAAGTTTGGTAGAAGTTGTAAAAATAACTGATTTGCTTATGCCAACACTAACTTGCCACCTATAAGGACAACTCTCCAACTTCTCTGGAAGTATATTACTAGTACTTGTTGCATACCTTAGGTAGAGGGTATCCAAGGAGAACCAAGTGAGGATCCCCTTACCTAATCACTAGCTATATAGTTACTGTGTCACAACAAGTACAAACAGTGAGGAAATAAGGGGGAATAAGATAATAAAGTAGTAAGTCATATAGGAAATTAAGGAAAATATAAGGAAGTAAAGGAAAAGAAAATAGGGCTGAAGAGTTGTCCCCTGACAGAAAGGGAAAATAGAATAAAAGGGAAGGAATTAAAGGTAAATATAAGGAAAATAGAGGAGAGAGAGTAGGCCCTCAGGGCCCCTGACACCCTCTTCTACTTTCTCCATAATAAAGTAATGCTATACAGCAATATGCTTTGTTTGACTATAGAACTTGGGATTCTGGACAAGTGCAATAGTGGATTAATTGTCTACTAGGAGCCATGTTGGTGAGTTTAGCGTTTGACCTATTTCAGGTTAGAAAATTCTGAGCCAAGCAATTTCTTTTGTAGCATGTGCACCAGCCATGTATCCAGCCTCAGTGCTTGACTGAGCAGTTAAGTGCTGCTTCTTGGAGCTCCAGCTAACTGCACCTCCACAGATAAGGAATACATATCCAGTTATGGAGCAGTGGTTGTTCTTGTCAGATGCCCAATCAGAGTTGACATAACCAGTAAGTTCTGTATTTGATCTTCCTTGGAATTCAATACTTAAATCCAATGTGCCTCATAGGTAGTGGAAAAAACATTTCAGTACACTCAGTGCTACTGGCCTGGGTTTGTACAGAATTGACTTAGTACACCCACTGCATGTGCAATGTTAGGTCATGTCCCAATCATAGCATATGTATATGAGAGAGTGTCAAGTACACGTACCGAGGTTCTAGTTATTCGGCAGTGCCGACTGAGCAGCCATTCTACGTCCACGTACAAGTGTCCACGCCGCATGCATAACACTTGGTACACCGGTCTCGGCTCGGCATGTCCACCATCCATGCTCCCTGTCTTCACCCTTTGGTCCATCTCCCCTCGGGACCTCCTGTCCTTGTATTATCCCTGGTCATGACTCCATTGTTTTATACTCGGCCACTCCCTATTGTCCTATCCTTGGCTACGCCTCTATTATCTTATCCTTTATTGTTCTATGCCCGTTTACATTCCTTCATTCTAATTTTACTCGTTGTGGATAACGACCGCATGCTCTGCATACCTTGTTGTCCCACATTCCTTATTTCACATGTGGCTTCTTAACCTATATAAGTAGGACATGCATGTACATATTTCCTCATTCTGGGTATCGACTAGGCTTAGGCCCTTCTACCTTCTTCTCCTCTGTAAAGTCCTTGACTCGGGCCGGCATTATCAGCATCCTCCCGAGTATCTGTCTGTTGCAAAACCAGTGGCACGCATGGCAAGTAGGGCGCAATGCACAAGTATGTTGAAGCCAATGCCACTACTCTTGGCCTGCAGGACTTGGCCATAGTCCGCCCAACCTTTCGACAACACCCCTCGGCAGTACCAAAGTCCGTCAGTAACCAAAGCTTGACAGAGAGCCAACAGCAATTTGGTAAGGTATTGCATCAATTTCTAGGACAGTAAGCTTCTCTAAATGAAGGTTTGATGATATAAATATGGATATTGCTCTGCAGTCAGCCATGCCATATTGCTTAAGGATGGTCTGTATGTATGTCAAGCTTTGGTACTGCCGAAGATGTGGGTGGGGAATGGCCAAGTCCTGCAGGCCAGAAGTAGTAGCTTTGGCTTCAATGTACTCATGTATTGCAACCTACTTACCATGCATGCCACCAATTTGAGACAGAGGAGGTACTTGGAGAGTGCCAAAAGTGTTGGCCTGAGTAGAGGACTTCACAGAGGAAAGAGAAGGTAAAGGGGCCTAAGCCTAGTTGATATCTAGAATGAGGAAGTGTGTACATGCATGTCCTACTTATATAGGTTAAGAAGCGACATGTGGAATAAGGAATGTGAGACAATAAGATATGCAGAGCATATGGGCATTGTCTACAATGAGCAAAAATAGAATGGAGGAATGTAACCAGGGATAGGACAATGAAAATAGAATAATAGGAATGTGGCCAAGGATAGGACAATAGGGAGTGACCGGCTATAAAACAAAAGGGGGTAGCCGAGGATAAAACAAGGACAGGATGTCCTGAGGTGGGGCAGGTCGAGGAATAAGGAATGGATGGGGTAGGATTAATGGATAGTGAATAAGGTGGAGTGGACAAGGGGTAGGAACAGAGAATGTAGATGGTGGATGTGCCAAGCCATGACCAGCGTACCAAGTGACTTGTATGCGGCTTGACCACTTGTGCATGGACATAGACTGACTGCTTGGGTGGCACTGCTGAATTACTGGAATCTTAGTACATGTACTTGACAATGTATCAGTTTTGTGACACAGTGGGTATACAATCTCTTCTGTTGCAATTGACTTCTATACCAAGGATCCAATATGCTTCTCCTAGGCCTATCATATCAAATCTGTTTCCAAGTTCAGATTTGACTTGTGTGAGTAAGGCTGATGAGTCTGACAGGATCAGTAGATAATCAATATAGATAGCTATGAGTACCAATCCATCATCCCTGATGAGGTGGAAGATACCATGGTCTGAGTGACAATGAGTGAAGCTGATCTTCTCAAATTTGGTATATATCTTCTTATACCACTCATGGTCTGCCTGTTTAAGTCTATATAGACTCTTCTTCAGTTTCCAGATGACATTTGGCTTCCAGAAACCTGGTGGTAAGTGCATAAAGATCTCTTCATCTAGGTCTCTGTTTAGATAAGCCATTTCAATATCCATTTGATGTAGCTTAAGGTCAAGGTATGTTACAAATGCAAAGAGGATTTGAATTAATGTGAATTTGGCCACAGGGGCAAAGGTTTTTAAATAGTCAATCCCTTCAATTTGAGTAAAACCCTTGGCAACAAGCCTTGCTTTGTAGCAGGCTATTTCTCTGTTAGGTCTATATTCTATTTTGAACACCCACTTGCAGTGTACTACTACCTTCCACTCTCTAGGCCCCTTGACTTCATCATATAGATTTGTCTTGACAAATGATAGAAGTTCTTCAGTGCAGGCAGCTTTCCAGATCAGGGCATCAGAGCTGGACATAGTATCTTCATAAATCTCTGGTTTCTTTTCTTGTATCTTAGCCACATTAGCTTGAACTTCACCCACTCTTGCCTTTCTGTTTAGGTGTATATGAGGTCACATTATATCCACTGTCATCATCTAGTATAGGTGAGCAATGCATCCTAGTAGAGTGGTGAGGGGCTAGTTGTAGTAGAGGAGTTAGAGCTGGAGGAGGTAATACTGGTAGGTTTTCAGCCTTGTCAACTCTGTCCTTATCTGAGATAGCATCGTTCCATAGGTCATCATCTTCCCCCTCTTCTATAGTAGTGGGGGAAGATGAAATTACATGATGCTTTATATCCAGGGGTAGATTAACTTCTACTATTACTCATTTACAATCAGCTGTGACTCCTTCATAAAAAATGACATCTTGGGACTTGTCTATAGTTTCAATATGCCAGTTAATACATCAGTAAGCCTTTTTGTCTGAAATATACCTAATAAAGACACATTCAATGGTCTTTGAAACCTGGTTTCATCTTTTCTCATCTGGTACATGTATAGTACATAGGTCTTGTAACCAAAGATTAAGAACTGGCTGACATCTAGTGAGTTTCCACTCCATGCCTCATAGGGGGTTGAGCCTGAGAATGAGTGAGTAGGTATACAATTTCAGATGTGTGCTGTATACTCAACTACATCTGCCTAGTAGGAGTTTAGGAGTCCTGTATCATGGAGTATCACAGGCAGATTCTACCAAGGTAAGGTTCATCTGCTCTGCTACACCATTCTCTTGTAGGGTGTAAGCATTTGTTTTCCCATGATGGATACCTTTAGACTCAAGGTAAGTCTTAAAGGCCTTTGAGTTATACTATCCTCTACCATTGCTCCTAAAGGTTTCTACTCATTTTCTATTCTGGACTTTGACCTGCTCAACAAACATTTTGAAGTGCTTTAAGACCTTGCTCTTCTCCTTTAGGAATGCGATGTTAATAAGCCAGGAAGCATCATCAATAAATGTGACAACATACTCATAGCCAGTGCATGATTGGATTTGCATTTTCTCACATACATCCAAGAAGATATATGCTAGGACCATTATTTTGAAATCTAAAGTTTCAGCTGCTATTGGTTGGTAGGTTTGTTTCCCATACAGGCAGGGCTTGCAAGGCTGGTTCATCTTAGACTTGTCATCCTTGGTAAGTGCTATACCCTTCACCAGTCTCTTTTGTACCATTTGAAAAAGAAAGCTGACACTGATATGTCCTAAATAGTGATGCCATGTCTTTGTATTAGCCTTTGAGGTTGTTTCAGCTTTAGTGGTAAGTGCCACATTAGGTGCCTGGAGTCCTTCATAGGTCTGATCAACCATGCAAATGTAAGCCTGTTCAGGTGGGACTGCTTGTGCATGCAGAATATACAAGTTGCCTTCCATGTGAGCTTTAATGAGTTGGCCATTCTGGTTGAGTATCTGACAACCATTAGGTTTGAAGGAGACATAGAGGCCAACTCAAATGAGTGTAGAAACCAATAGTAGATTCCCCTGGATGTCTATTATGCACAGCACCTTTTATACAATGGCAGGCATTGTTTGATCTCCTAGGTTCATTTCAAGAGCAATATGGCCTTCTCCCACTGCTAGGATGAAGTAGTCATCATCTAGCTAAACTTTTTGTAGTAGGTCCAGCTTTTGATATGTTGAGAACCTGCTTTGATATACACTCATTGGGGCAGATGTACTGGAGTCAATAATATACTTATGAGTCATGTGCTTTCAAGTTGCAAGCTCATCTGCCATAAACAGTTGAATAGGACCTGTACTAGCTGTCTCAGCTTATGTGACCTTTGTAACTGCCTCTTTTGATTTCTCCTCTTTTGTGTTAGCCTTTGGCTCCTTGTATTCACCAGTGTTTTGGAACCGTTAAAGAGGTAACTCGAGAACTATGACAAAACTTTGGTGTGAAGAAAGCCTAATCAAGTTCTCCGACAAGACGATAGCAAGTTAATGCCTGTCCAGGTTGATGTCCAAAAAGAATTATTTAGAGGGGGCCTTAGCAGGTACCTTGTCAATTACATGCAGGAATAATAGTTTATGTGAGTGAACTATTATTCTACCCTTGCCTAGGATTATTTCCACAGATGTTCTATAAAATCTGATTTAGTTCTTTTATGATGTTTTTGTGTACTTTTTATATTTTAGCCAAGAAATCTTCCACTTTGGTAGAAGAGTTTGAGATATAGTCTTTAGAATAAACCTCTGTTAACAAGTCTTTAGACCTGTTGTTGTAAGGGTGGTCACTGGTCTTGAGACCAATGCACCTAAGTGGCCATTGACCAACTTATGTAACAGTGCTAGCAGCACTAGATAATCCAGCGGATTATGGGTGATAGTAAGATTGATTGTTAAATTACTTTACACTACAGAACTAGTCTCTATTTATAATATAAAGTTCAGTTGTGGCACTTGTGGGCATTTTTACATAAGCTAATTGGTCAGCATTTATATAATCCCTTCCCACCCTCTCACATCATATGACCAAAAATCCAAACACAGTTATGTGACTGGTTCAAAACATCCACATCTCCTTTCCTTCCCCTACCACCCACCCTACCCCATGCACTGTACCTCCTAACATTCCCACCATATGGGGCTGTTTGGATGTGCAGTGCCCTGGTGTCACCACATCATGTATGATGGAGGAAAGACCTCGGCATGTGCTGAATGCCGCATGTTTGTGTTCTATACCCAGCATATGCTGACATCTTTCCTCCTACTATGGCCACGCTCCTGACCACATGTCATGATTTCTCCACCCCTTTTTCTATTACTTGTTATTGGACTCCGCTACTCCGCCAGACCATATGTATAGTTCTTAGGTAATTAGTTAAAGCTCAGTCTTGAGCTGGTCAATACACCGACAAGTATCATTGCTCATTTCTCTCTTCTGCTCTCCAGTATTGAAGCTCTTGTTGTTGCTGACATTAGCTCAAGACTATTATATCCCTACAACACCCTATCATGGATGTTGATCTCCTACAACAAATTCTCGCAGGCCTGCAGCAAAACAATGCAGACCTGACTGCAATGGTAAATGACCAGACACACCACCTTAACCAACACCTAGCATCACTACAAGCCCAAACACCCCAGCTGACATCTACAACTACCTCCTCTATCCCATCAGCTGGTAAAATCGCAAGACCAGAACCATTTGACAGCTCATCAGAGAAGATTGATATCTTCCTACGCGAGCTCTACCTAAACTTTGAGGACGATGCATCTTATTTCAAAGTGGACCATATGCAAAAGATCCGCTTTGCCTTGTCCTATATGAAAGTGAAGTTTGCAGCTCAGTGGGCAAGTCGTATCACAGGGGAACTGGAAACAGGAACACGCAGCTACCAGAGTTGGCTGCTGATAACATTCCATGACCCAAACAAGAAAGAAATGGCTCAACAAAAGCTGGAGCAGCTAAGACAAGGAGGAAGGCCAGCAACAGAGTTCTTTGTGGAGTTTGAGGAACATAGGTCACAGGCGGGGTATAACGATGAAGGATATGTTGCCTTGCTCAAAAGGAACCTGTCTCCACAGGTGGTGGAGCGGATTTACACCCTGGAGACCATTCCAACAACATATGACAAGTGGAAGTCATATGCCCTCCGTTTTGACAGCCAGTTGTGTGAATACCAAGCAACAAAAAGGGGGATTATAGGACCAAGGGCATGGCAGACTCCAAGAAATCCACAATCTACTCCAGCTCAGTCACTCGCTCCTCCACACACTTTGGGACCACAACCCATGGAGATTGATCAGACTCGAGGGAAGCCAGTGAGGGTGGTGACATGCTTCAACTGCAGAGAGCAGGGACACATAGCACAAAACTGTCCCAAACCTCGAGGTATCCAGAAGGTTAGAGCAATGATGGATGGGTGGACAAAAGAGGAGAAGAAAGAGGTGCTGGACATGTTGAAGAAGGAGGATTTTCAGGAGGGGCAGGAGTGAAAAGGATGTCCTCCTCGCCCTGGATATCTGTAAACTACTTTACCCCACTAGCAGTTGAAGAAAGTGCAGAACCAGAACCTGAAATCGTCCCAGAACAACCCTTGAAAGTTGAGAAGGAGAAGAAAGAGAAGAGGAAGCGAGAGGAGAAGGTGGTGGTGGCAGAAGAGGTAGAGAAACCCAAAGAGGGAACGATAGAGTGGGTGTTATGGAGGATACACCAAGACAACAAGTCAGGGCAGGAAGTGTTGAGACAGTGTACACACAGCGGAAGGAAAAGAGAAGTGACATCAGAAGTAGTGGAAGCCATATGAGGGATGAGAAGAGAGGAGGGCATAGAAGTGGTCAAAGAGCTTAGGGGAAGGAAACAGTAGATCAGACGAATCAACCAATCCTCGGTGATGATACCCACCACTGTTGAAACACTGACAGACAAAAGAGGATTCACAATTGAAGCATTCCTAGACTGTGGCGCAACAGGGTGCTACATCGATGAAGGCTTTGCAAAAGCCAAGTGTTTGCCAATGGAAAGACTTCCAAGACCACTACCTGTCTACAATGTGGATGGAACCCACAACGAAGGAGGACCAATAACCCATACAGTAACCCTCAGAGTCAGGATAAAGAATCACTCGGAGGTCTTCCCTTTTGCAGTCACCAATACCGGGAAGACAGACCTCATTGTTGGCTTCAACTGGCTTCAGAAGCATAACCCAAGTGTCAACTGGAAGACAGGAGAGATGACATTTGACCGATGTCCCTTGGAATGTGGAATGTCAAGAGCAGGTGTAGAGGAGGATGATCTAGAAGAAGAGGAGGAAGAACTAGAGGAGGGAGACCGTATATTTGTGGCCCGGATATATGCAGAGGAGGAAGAGGGGCGTGTAGCCAGGACACACTCACAGAAACTGGCAGAGGAGGCACAGAAGGAGAAGAAGAAGAGGACGGTGGAAGAAATGGTGCCAGCACACTACCTGGAAGAGTTTAGAGGAGTCTTCACAAAGGAGGGGTTTGACAATAACCTTCCTGAACGACGGCGGTAGGATCATGCAATCGAACTAAAGCCAGGGGCTGAACCATTCTCAAGCAAGGTGTACCCACTCAGTCTAGAAGAACAGAAGCAGCTAGACGAGTTTTTGGAAGAAAACCTAAAGTCAGGGAAGATCCGACCATCCAAGTCTCCTATTGCATCACCATTCTTCTTCATCAAAAAGAAAGATGGCAGCTTGAGGCCAGTGCAGGACTACCGATGGCTGAATGCAATGACAATCAAGAACCGCTATCCACTGCCACTGATTTCTGAAGTGATCCATAAACTACGCCATGCATGCATCTTTACTAAGCTGGACATTAAATGGGGATACAATAATGTCCGAGTCAAGGAAGGAGATGAACACAAAGCAGCCTTCATCACCAA
>QLPI01023724.1:0-19800 GCA_003314275.1 Chroogomphus rutilus
GGCAAGGGTTGTTCGGTCGGTACTACCGAGTGAAACGGAGCTTGGTATCGGGGGCTTGACAGAAAGGAGGAGATCAAGAATCTCCGGAAGGAGAGAGGAGTCGGGGAGCTTCAGCTGGAGGCTCCAAAGATTCCCAAACGGGTTCCTCGGAAGAAGGTCATGAAGAGCTCCCAAACCATCTCAGAGTTATCAACAATAGTGGAGGACACACCCTAGCAAGGGGGTTCTTCGGGGGTCGGGACTCGGGGACCTTCCCCAGACTTGCAGGAGGGGGGCTTGGGCTTGACCGAGCGGGAAAAGGAGCGGATCAACACTCTAGAGAAAAAGGAGGCCCTCCTAATTGCTTGGGCTCAGAAGGCCCACGAAAACACCCAGATGAGGGCTGCAAGGTTGGGTGGTGCCGAGGTGGGTCTCGGACCGTTTGAATCATCTCGAAGATTGCTGATTAGTCTGCACCCAGACTTGTATCGACAGTCTTCCGAGGGCGTATCTGTAGGGTGCAAACTTGCATCTCACCCCTGAGAGACCAATCTCAATATATTGTATTTATATATCGATTTCTATGCCACTCAGTGTGCTTTTTCATTCAGAAAATTTTGATTATTATTTTGTATTTTTACCCTCAATATTGAGGGAGCTATTCTTTATTTTCTATGTACTCACGTGCGCTTACACACGCACTGCACGACGCACATGGCCAGCTCCCTGGATAGGGACCAGCAGCCTGGCTCAAACCTTCGATAGGGTCAGGAGCTGGTTGTAGGATACATGTGGGTGAAACATCACCTGCGTATGCTTTCCTCCTCAGTGGTTGACTACACTGAGGAGGTAAGTAAAATACTATAGTTCAGATAATATTTCGACTGACTTTCTTTCTTATCATCTGTAAGATAATAAATTAGGTATATTCTTTGAATATATTCTCAGTAGTTGACTACACTGAGGAGATAATAAATTAGACTGCCAGAAAAATCTTCAATCCTACTGCATACTTGCTCATAATCTCAAGGTTATGGGCCCCAGAGACCATTCAGAGAAAGTCCCATTGACCATGGGGAGTGTTATAGCCCATGCCGCCAAACAAACCCACATTAAGCACCACAACCACCCGCACCGTTTCCGGAACCCTTCTGACCCCCCCAAGCCTGAATAACCGATTTCCGGATGTCCGACATGCATTCCGAGGTTCCGCGATTCCGAACCTCCGAAGACTCTGAAGTCAAGGTTCCGTTACCTTGATAACCAACGCGCAGGACCATCGTGTACCTCACTCCCTTGTTTTCTCTTTATATTGACCCCTTGTACTCCCTTTCTCCTTGTTTGATGACCGGCAAAGAAAGTACAAGGATAGTCACATGTATATAGTCTTCCAGTCGACTAGACTGTTCGCTAGTACGAATATCGATTTAGTCTTCCACCAGTTTCCGATTCATTTCCGGTAAACTCCCGTCTCCTTTCCGAAATTAGGGACAGACGATCGAGGAGGGTGCAACACATAAGTTGAAGCCAAGTCCCTTCGACCTCGAACACCTCAGTAACCGGATTGTACCATTCCGCGACCTGCTCTAAGTTCCCGGCGCCTCCGTCTCCGTCCGTAGTCTGTCCGATTCCCGTCTTCGGTCCTCGGCCCCATTACGGACCTTCACGCTGACCCGGATAGCCCCTTCGGAAGCGCCAGCCAAGCGCCTGACACACGGACTTAACAGGGAGGCTAGCTACAGATGGATCTAATTGGTCTCTGTGGAGAGCTCAACTCATGAGTTATTTCGAGGCCAAAAATCTATTGAAACATATAGAAGGCAAAGCCGACCGACCACTAGATCCTCCCAATTTTCCCAAAGCACATGTCCTCACAGATGATGAGGAGGCCAAGGTAGAGAAGGCCGAGGAGAGACTTGAAAAGTGGCTGGCCAGAGAAGGGCTTGTCAAGACTCAAATATTAGCATCCGTGTCAGAGTCACTAGCTTTAATGCTAGAAAAGGAAAAGAATGCAAAGGAGATCTGGGATACTCTGGTAACTGAGATGACACAGAAACCAAAAATGGTTGTCACCAGCATCCAGAGACAACTCCGGAACATGAAGTGCTCGGAGGATGATGATCTCAGAGAACACCTTGATAGGGCTCAAGATCTCTATGCAAGACTCAATGACATGGAAGCTAAGATCTCTGAAGAAGAATTCCTTGATATCATATTATCCTCATTGCCACCTTCCTACGAATCAGTCATGAATGCCCTCACGACCTCTCTTGAAGAAGTCGGAAAGTCATTGGATCCGGACAATATTATCCGGGTACTTAAATCACAATATGATAGGCATAGGACATTGACCCTCACCCAAGAGGACCAAGGTTTTGTGGGTACTACAGATAAAAAGGCACATATATGCACCAACTGTAAAAAGCCAGGACACACTGTTGAAATGTGTTGGGCTAAAGGCGGTGGCAGAGAAGGCCAAGGGCCTAGGCAGAAGAAAAGATTCAAGTTCAAAAAGATGAAAGGAAAAGGGAAAGGAAAAGCTAAAGCCAACGTAGCTGATGAAGATGAGTCTTCCAGAGGAGACGATGATGGGTCTATGGCATTCATCAACTATGATTGCGCTGCCTTCATCAGAGATGGAACAGGCAACACTATTATTTTAGATACAGGAGCTAGTTCTCACATGACACCTCATAAGAACATGCTTGAGAACTACAGAAGCTTCCCCACACCGCATACGATTCGAGCAGCCGATCAAGGCAGCTTTGATGCATATGGAAGCGGTCAACTCAAGATAACTACTAGAGTGAGAGGGAAAGCAGTCACCTTGACATTGAAAGATACACTATATGCTCCTAAAATCGCCTTCACCCTTATTTCTATAGCCCGATGTGATGATGCCGGTAACCGGACAGAATTTGCATCACAAAAATGCACTATAATGAATTCGTCTGCCCATATTTTATTACAGGCACCTAAATTACATGGCCTATATCGATTGGACAATCAGTCAACTAAATACTCCACTAAGCTATGCTTAACTGCCATTGAAACACACCGCAGGCTTGGGCACATATCTTACAAGACCCTTAAGCGCCTGATGGATCGTGGCATGGTTTATGGCCTAGAGTTATCACAGGCTAGCGATAAATTCACCTGTGATGCGTGTATTAAAGCTAAGATTACACGCCAACTGCTCCCAAAAGAATCAAGTGAGCGTTCAAAGAAAATTGGTGATAAAATATTTTCTGATGTATGGGGACCGGCAAGACACATTACTATCGACAAAAAGTCTTACTATGTTTCCTTCATGGATGATTACTCAAGGGAATCAGTGCTCTATCTTATGAGCACCAAAGATCAGGTCTTTGCCAAATACAAGTTGTATGAGGCAATGATGCTCCGGCAGAGGAATGCATGCATCAAAACGCTTCTCTCAGATCGAGGGGGCGAATATACAAGTGCTGATTCAATAAATATCTAGATAAGCAAGGCACTCAACACCGATATACTGTTCACGACACACCTGAGCAGAATGGAGTCACCGAGCACCTAAACCGCACATTGGTCGAAAAGACCCGTGCGATGCTTCTAGATTCCAATCTCCCTAAGTCTTTATGGGGATATGCCATTCAGCATGCTAACCACCTTAAAAATCGCACGCATACACGATCTCTACCAGACAAGATGCCCTATGAGATGATTCACCATCAAAAGCCGAATTTGCAAGATGCTCATGAATGGGGGATGGACATCTATGTCAAAATTAAACAAGACGATAAATTACTACCTAGAGCCAAGAAAGCTAAGTGGATTGGCCATTCCAAAGCGACGGCCATTGTATATACTGGCCAGATAGTCGATGGATATCTGTGGAACAGAATATTATATTTGAGGCACCTAAATTGCCCTCAATCACTCCTATGCTACTTACAGATGATCGCACAATTATTGGGCCAAAGGCCATCAAATATAGGCCAATACCACCCGCGCCAGCACCTATCCAGGCACCAATATTGTCATGTGACCTACAGCTGGGTGAGAGACACATTGAAGAAATAATTGAGCGTACACCAGAGAGAGATTTAGAAAATATACAGCCAAGTCAAACAGACATGAGCAGACTCAAAGAAGCTCCTCCACTCAGAAGAAGTGAGAGAATATGCTTACTACAAGAAAGAGCTCCAAAAATCAGCTCCGGCTATAAATCTCAAGCTGGAGAAACCGCACACACTAATTTGACCACCCTCACTTGCAAAGACATTGAAGATAATGTACTCAATGATATCGCAAAGAGTTCTGATTTTTATATTCAAAAGAACGGGAGCGAGAAGGATATATGCGACTATCTAGCAATAAGCGCCGAACCAATAAGTGCCGATGAAGATGATTTTACCTATCTATCAAATGATTTGCAATTACCTACGATAACTAAAGAAGCCCTTAACCATTCGACATGGAAGACAGCCATGGATACTGAGATCCGATCGCAAATCGACAAAGACACCTGGGAACTTACTAAACCTCCTCCGGGTGTGAATATAGTCGGCAGCAAATGGACTCATGTTATGAAACACAATCAGAAGGGTGATGTAGTTCGTGCAAAGTCAAGACTCATTGCTCAAGGCTTCACACAAACTTTTGGAGTCGATTACGATGAGACATATGCACCAGTCGTTCATATGACATCATTATGCACTATTTGCGCTATAGCGGCTAGAAATAATTGGCCAATACATCAAATGGACGTAGATGTAGCATATTTAAATGCGCCACTCGAGGAACCTATTTATATGCGTAAGCCACCGGGATATTTTGAGGAACAACATGAAAACATATTATTGCTGAAGAAATGCATATACGGACTCAAGCAATCAGGCAGAGAATGGTATAAGTGTCTATCAAATGCCCTTTACTCTAATGGATTTACAAAGTCAGCCTCAGGTGCTGCTGTATTCTATAGACACAGGCCAAACGACTATGCCATCATTGGAGCCGCAGTAGACGACCTTACTATAACAGCTACTGACGATATAATATTGCGGGGTTTCAAAGAAGATCTCAAAGCTATCTTTAAGATGAAAGACCTTGGAGAAATCCATTGGCTTCTTAATCTGAAGATCGAACGAGACAAATCGACCGGTACAATAAGCTTCTCACAAGAATCTTATATTGACAAGATACTTGACCGATTTAATCTTCAGGATGCAAAAACGCATACAACTCCTCTAGATCCTACATGTAAACTATCCAAAGAACAATGCCCGACTACTGATGCAGACAAGAAAACCATGGAAAAGATTCCATACCAGCAGGCCATTGGTTCACTCATGTGGGCAGCAGTAGCTACCCGACCAGATATTTCGTTTTCAGTTTCCATTTTATCACAGTTCTTAGAGAATCCAGGAATTACTCACTGGAATGCAGTAAAGAGAGTATTCAAATATTTGAAAGGCACAAAAGATAAGAAACTAATCTTAGGGAAGAGTCGAGATAGAATAGTAGGATATTCTGATGCTGACTAGGCCTCACAAGATCACAGACATTCGATATCAGCATACGTCTTTCAAATCGACTCTGGGAGTATCTCATGGAGCTGTCAGAAGCAGACAATCGTAGCACTCTTATCTACAGAGGCTGAGTTTATTGCGTTAACTGATGCCACAAAGGAGGCTATATGGCTCAAGAATTTCATAACCGAAGTTTTCCAGCCAATTAAAAATCCTATAAAAATTTATACTGACAACCAATCAGCTATTACGATAGCCTATGGTAATCAGCAACATTCGAGGACTAAACATTTCGATATACAACTCTATTTTATCCGAGACACGATTGATGGGAAGAAGATTCAAATAGAATATCTCCCAACCGATCAAATGGTTGCAGACATCCTCACAAAAGGTCTACCAGGACCTAGAGTGAAGATTCTCACCGAAAAACTCGGCATATATTGAGCTTGAGGGGGCGTGTAGGATGCAAACTTGCATCTCACCCCTGAGAGACCAATCTCAATATATTGTATTTATATATCGATTTCTATGCCATTCAGTGCGCTTTTTCATTCAGAAAATTTTGATTATTATTTTGTATTTTTACCCTCAATATTGAGGGAGCTATTCTTTATTTTCTATGTACTCACGCGTGCTTACACATGCACTGCACGACACGTGTGGCCGGCTCCCTGGATAGGGACCAGCAGCCTGGCTCAAACCTTCGATAGGGTCAGGAGCTGGTTGTAGGATACATGTGGGTGAAACATCACCTGCGTATGCTTTCCTCCTCAGTGGTTGACTACACTGAGGAGGTGAGTAAAATACTATAGTTCAGATAATATTTCGACTGACTTTCTTTCTTATCATCTGTAAGATAATAAATTAGGTATATTCTTTGAATATATTCTCAGTGGTTGACTACACTGAGGAGATAATAAATTAGACTGCCAGAAAAATCTTCAATCCTACTGCATACTTGCTCATAATCTCATCAGTGTCTGAGGGTTGGAGGATGGAGCCTGGCCGAACGTGTATCCATTGCTCCAATTGGGGGGACCCTTGTATATGGCCCTCTTCAGGGAAGGGGTCTTCTTGTTGTGTCTGTGCCAATTGGAAGGTGGGATGCAAGGAGGGGGATAAGGAAGAAGGAACGGGCAACAAAGGGAAGAGGGGTAGAGGTTCTTCGGAGGATGGTGTGGCTCCGAAGTCAAAGAAGAGGAAGGTGGAGGCGGCAGTTGAGGGGCTTCCCTGGGAGTCAGAGGCCCCTTGGATTGCTCTCGTGAAGGAGATGGTGGGCGAGTCGAGGGCTTCTCGAGAAGCGGTTGCCTCGGAACTGCGGGAGTTGATGCGGGAGGTCCGGGACCTCGGAGATGAGAACATGAGAATCGCCGATGCCTTGGAGCATATGAACCAGCTCCGAATCCTCAAACAGGCTCGGTGGTTCAATTGGTCTCAGGATACGGACGACCGGTGGGGAAGCATTCCGAGGGACACCTGGAAGGGGAAGGAGAAGGAGTGCAACAAGGAGAAGGAGATGGAGGATGAGGGGGGCCCGAGGGATAACAGGTCGGACCAGGACGATGCACCTGGGTCTGCGGTATAGAAGCTGTTGGTACAAAGATATATACATATATATTTTTTGAAATCTTTGAATCGAGTGAAAACATCTAAGTCATAAGATGAACTATCGGTCCGAGGTGAGGGACTCTAGGACATCACCCAGGGGACCTGGTTTGTCTGGGTGTGCTCGGTGGAAGTTGGAGACTACCTGGGAGGTGTGGCCAAGTTCGTTGACTGGCAGCCAGGATGTTTCATCTTCGGTACCTTCATATCCAGTCCATTGGACTAGGTACTGGAGGGGGCACCTGTGTCTTCTTCTGTCGATCTTTGAGTCAAGGATCTCAGAAATATTGTATTCGGATTCCCCATCAATGACGACTGGGGGTTGGGGTGGGAGTATGCGTTTGGAGAAGGTGTTCGGAGTTGAGGGTTCAAGCATAGAGACGTGGAAGACTGGGTGGATGGCTCTCATGCTTTTGGAGAGTCGCAGGGTCAAGGAGATGGTTCCTACTTGCGTGATGATTTCAAAGGGACCTAGAAATTTCTCTGCTAGTTTTTTAGAAGGTCTTGCAGTTCGGATGTTCTCGGACTTAACAAAGACTTTGTCTCCAATTTTGAAGTTCGGGGGAACCGCTCGGCGACGATCTGCGGAGGCTGAGTATCAGGTCTGAGCTTCGGATATAGTCTTTTGGAGTTGTTGGTGCAGGTCGTCCAAGTCGACTACAAAGTTGTGTGCCCAAGAGGAAGCAAGGTCGCATTCGGGGTGGAAAGTGATGTTCGGATGATAGCCCTTGTTGGCATAGAAGGGGGAGATTCCCGTCATTGCGTTGGGGGCATTGTTGTATGCGAATTCGGCGATGGGTAATAGTTCAGACCAGTTGTTTTGCTGGTAGTTGCAATACACTCGGAGGTACTGTTTGAGGGTTTGATTCATGCGTTCAGTTTGTCCATCCCCCTCGGGGTGGTATCCTGACATGAAGCTTCACTTCATGTCTAGGGCTTTTCCGAGGGATCGGAAGAACGAGGAGATGAACTCGGATCCTCGGTCCGAGGTGACATGTGATGGTACCCCATGCTTTGAGAATATGTGTAGGACAAAGAGTCTGACAAGGGTTGGGGCGGTGATTGTGTCGACGGTGGGGATAAAGAGGGACTGCTTCGTTAGGCGGTCTACGATGATGAGGATAGTGTCGTAGCCGTCCGAAGTGGGCAGTTTCTCTATGAAGTCCATAGAGATGGAGTTCCAAGGTCGTTCAGGGATCGGTAATTGCTTGAGTAGCCTGTAAGGGCGATGTCTCTGTGGCTTAGACCTCATACAAGTGGTGCAAGATTTAACATAGGACTTAACGGAGTCTCGGAGCTTGGGCCAGACGTAGTCTCTTCGGATGAGTTCTAATGTCCGATTCTGACCGAAGTGCCCGGAGATTGGATGGTCGTGTTGGTCTTATAGCACTCGGAGTCGGAGGTTTCCATGATCAGGGACGTAGATTCTTTTATCGAGGAGGAGAAGTCTGTCCTCAGAGATGGTCCATCAATTGGTGGGGTTGTCCATTCGGGACGAGGCTGTGGGGTCTTCTCGGAGTGAGGTTCGGATGTCTTTATGGAGTTGTTCTATGTCCATGATCATTGCAGCTCACATTACCTGAGTGTACAGGGAGGTGGCTCAGAGTGATGATACAAGTTGTTCCATTGTAAAGACTGGTCGGAGGTTGTGCAGATTGATCTTGGCGTAGTCGCTTCCTCCCTCTTTAGGGTAGACGTCCCATCGTCTAGTCAGTGCGTCGGGTTTAGCAACGAGGCGACCAGGTCGGAAGCAGATTACCATGTTGAACTGGGAGAGATATTCGGACCATCGGACCTGCCGATGGGTGAGTAACTTGGTTGTTGAAAAATATTCTAGATTCTTGTGGTCGGTGACGACATCGATCAGATCTGCTGAACCTTCTAGGTAGTGTCTCTAGGTTTTGAAGACTTCAAAGATGGCCAGTAGTTCTTTGTCATGTATGTCGTAGTTCAATTCCGGAGGGGTGAAGGTTTGGGAGTGGAAGGCTATTGGGTGGATATCGTTCTCTGTTGGTGATATGGTGGACAGAATTGCTGCGAGGGCGTAGTCCGAGGCATCGGACTCGACAATGAGTTGAGATCCAGGGATCCACTGTTGTAGGATCGGTGCCATAGTGAATGCCTTCTTGAGTGTCTCGAAGGATGTTCTGAAATTCTCAGTAAAATTCCACGGAGTATCTTTTCGTGTCAGACGAGTTAGCGGTACTGTGATGTCGGAGTAGTTGAAGATGAAGCGTCGGTAGAAGTTTGCAAATCCAAGGAAAGACTGAATGTCTTTGATCTTTTGGGATTCGGGCCATTCCTGGATGACTTTGACTTTGTCGTCGGCCATGGTCAGGCCCTTTGGAGAGAGGATGTATCCGAGGTACTCTATGGTGTTGGTGTGGAAGAAGCATTTATCTGCTCGGGCATATAAGTGGTTTGCCCGGAGGTGTCGGAGGACTTCTTTGACATGGTTTCTATGTTCTTCTAGATTGTCGGAGTATATCAAGATGTCGTCTAGGTATACTAGTATGGAGAGGTCTAGAAGGTCAGAGAAGATGTCGTTCATGAATCGCTGGAAGGTGGCCGGGGAGTTGGTGAGTCCAAAGGGCATCACACTCCATTCAAAAGATCCATAGCGTGTGCAGAAGGCGGTCTTCCATTCATTGCCTTCTCGGATGCGTACCAGGTGGTACGTGTGTCGGAGATCTATCTTGGTGAATATTCGGGCCTTTCGGGGACTGTCCAGGAGATCGGAGATTTGGGGAAGTGGGTAATGATCCTTCTTTGTTATCTTGTTTAGTCCACAAAAGTCGACGCATAAGCGTAGTGATCCATCTTTCTTTCGGGCGAAGAGGACTGGAGCGCCCCCAGGGGAGCATGAGGGTCGTATAAACCCTGTAGATATGTTCTCATCTAAAAACTCTCAGAGGGACTTTAGTTCACTTTCGGAGAGAGAATAGATCGGACCAAATGGGGGTGATGTGCCTTCCTCCAGTTCGATCTTGAGGTCATATGGTCGGTGAGGGGCTAAGGTGTTGGCCCGAGTTTTGCTGAAAACGTCTTTGAACTCATGGTACTCGCTCGGGACGTTACTCAGGTCTATTGGACCTTCTTTGGAGTCTTGGCGGTCGGAGAGGAAGAGCTGGAAGGTTTATGTTCCTTCCATTCTTGATATTTGGGCAAAAGCTGCTGCATTTACTAAGGCAACCTTTGGCACCACGAGCTGGGGTTTTGGAGGGGACGGAAGTTCGGATGAGCGTGGAGTCATAGCTGCTGGCTCAGATGGTACCTGGAGATTAGTTGTGGTCAGAGAGCCGAACGAGATACTGCCCAATACCCAATCAATCAATGGATTGTAGTGGGTGAGCCAGTTGTGTCCGAGGACTGCCGAGCAACTAGAATCCAATGGAGTTACGTAGAATGTAATGGTGTGTTGCTCCCCTGTTGGGAAGCATACATGGAGGTCGATGGCTTTTCGAATTACGGAGTTAGAGGAGCCATCAAAGAGTCGTAGCGGAATCGGAGTGATGTCATAGGTTCGGAGTTGGTGCCTTGAAGCATAGTTGGAGTCCAGGAAGCAATAAGTTGATCCTGAGTCTATTAGTATGTCAATATAGGTGGTTTCGAGGTGGAGACAGATGGTCAAGGAGTTCGGACTGGAAAGAGCAGATGCATTGAGTCTCATCTCCATTGGTGCATCATTGGGTTCAGCACAGCCCCTAACTGATGCTGGAGTCGACGGGCTGCTTAGAGATTTTTTGACTCCGAGGTATCTTCTACTTCGGAGATCGTTGCCTCGGTCATGCTTTCTATGATAGTGGTTGCACGTCCTTTGGCAGTGGCAGAGGTTGACTTGGGACATTCCTTTGCTACATGACCGGTTCTTCCACAGAACAGGCAGAGGTTGTGGTCGAAACGGTGTTGTTGTTCTTGAGGCGTGAGTTTGCCGTCTTTGCCGAGTTTTGTGGTCATGTCCGAGGTTGTCTTATTTGGGGTCTGGCTGGGGTTTGGAGGTCTGGTGCTTGTACTTGCGATCGGAGCTGTTGGTGCCCTGTTTCTGTCATTCGGACATTCAGGGGCTTTGGATGTGGAGGCTTCCCGAGACATTTTGGAGTGCCTTTCCCAGTAACGGGAGTTGATCGACTGAGACAGTCGTCGCAGTTGCAGTAGGGAGTCGGGTTTTCCTATGCGGGGGATTTGGTCTTTGATCCTGTTTGGTAGGCCGTTGTAGTATTGGTGATGGAGTGCGGAGTCTCCCCACTGAACGCGAACAGTGAGCTTGTTGAATTCCACTACGTACTTTGTGATGCGTTGGTTGTCACGCATTCGGAGGGCTTCGAGGTCAGCTTCGGCCTCTCCTTCTGGAGGAGACGAATTCTTGATAATCGTAGAGCCAGTAAGGGTCTTCTTTGGAGGAGAGACCGGGTTTGAAGTAGTCCAAGGCAGTGCCAGTTAGATACGATAGTATATAGGTTACTTTGGCACTGTCGGAGTCAAACGCATCAGGGCGGTCTCGAAAGTTTAAGGTGCACTGCACCAGGAACGGTTGTAGCTTCTTGGTGTCGGAGCCATCGAAGGGGTCGGGGTCTTGAATCTTGGTCCGAGCTGATGATTTCTTTGAGCTGGACAGATGTTTGGCTAACATGGTGATGGCTTCTGCCAAGTTGGCTTCACCATTGGCATCGTCCAAGGGTGGCATTTGGGGTTCTAGGAGGGGGTTTGATGAGTGTTCGGATGGTGGGTCTGGGGCTGGTGGAGGGTTTGGTGGCATATGGACGTCGGGTTCTGTGGCAGGTAAGTTTGGGGTCAGGGATGCACGGCATACCAAAGCTTCCATAAGTGTTTGAACGGCTCTGATTCGTTCGCTGTGTCTCATAGACGATCAGGAGTGTGAGTTCAAATATACTGTTAAGGTCCGAGTTTGCATCAGGTCCGAGCTGAAGTAAGTCGGTCCAAGTCATGTGTTCGGAGTCGTAAGGACTTGGCTTCAACTTTGATGTTGCGCCCTCCTCGATTGTCAGTCCTTTATTTCGGAGGTTCGGAGAAGATAAGTTTTTGGAGTTCGGAGAGTGAGTGGGAATACTAAGTCGATATTTGAACTAAGGTATAGTACAGAAGTCTGGAGGTATTTATACATGCGATCCTTATTGTAACTAATTAGGAGTAGTCAAGAGAACAATAGGATAAATGAAAACGGAGTACAAGAGGAATATACACTTGGTGTTACAATAAGACTATTGTTCGACGAGAAAGGAAGATGTCCGAGGTCCGAGGTTAACAATGCCAGTCAGATCCGGAGGTGACCATGTAGGCTCGGACTTGGTTCAGAGTAGGGTTCTTTCATAGCGCCCTATGTCGGATGTCCGGGATGTCGGAGTTATATCGCGGATATAACACTCGGCCAGACATATCATTTGTGGTATCCTTCTTATCTCAATTCATGCAAAACCCTGGGAGACTGCACTGGGAGGCAGTCAAAAGAGTCTTTTGCTACCTAAAAGAGACGAATGATGTGTTACTCGTCATTGGTGGATCTCACAAAGGCTTGGAAGCCTTCTTGGATGTGGATTGGGCATCACAGGAGCATCGGCACTCTATATCCAGGTACATGTTCACAATTGATGGTGGTGCTGTTTCTTGGAGTTCAAAGAAACAACCGATCGTCACATTGTCAATGACCGAGGCCAAATATATAGCAGCTATGCACGCTGCAAAGGAAGTGTTATGGATACGCATGTTTATAGCCAAAATCACTCGACCGCTCAAGAAACCAATTGCTATACATCTCAACAATGTTTCTGCAATTGCTATCACTAAAAATGACGAGTACCACCCATGCACGAAGCACATTAACATTCGCTATCATTTTATACATCACGCCATTCAAGAAAGGCTAATCCAGATAGACTACATTCCTACGGATGATATGGCGGCTGACATGTTCACCAAGGCTCTCCCATGATACAAGGTCTTGCATTTGAACACGTTAGTTGGACTGCATTCAGCTTAAGGGGAGGTGTTGGGGATAATGCCGGAAAGCATTGAACGCAAGGTCATGTTGATGCTCCGGTCGGCAAAGCTAAGGGAGTTAGTAATCTCAGTCATTGCTGACTGAGATTGCTAGCTAACATGATGGGAATATAATAGTCTCAGTCAGCAATGACTGAGACAATATAAGAAGGAAATATCTAGACAGATATACCTCAGTGAATTGCCCTTTCACTGAGGTATGTACCATTATATTTATTATAAGACTGTGTAAGCTAAATTCTATCTGTAGCTACTTGTCTCTAGGTATGATAATAAGAGTACTCAGTGAATTTCCCTTTCACTGAGCTACTTGTCTCCAGACTACTGCGCCTATTACAACAAATTGCAGTACAAGTGAAGGGAGCCTAGGGGTCCTGCAAGAGCCGTGGTGCCTGCTTCCACACTGAAATCCTGCCTGTTATGGCCCATGCAGCCAAACAAACCCACACTCAACCCCACAACCACCCGCACCGTTTCCGGGACCTTTCCGATCGACCAAAACCCCGAACAACCGTTTTCCGGATGTCCGAAATACATTCCAAGGTTCCGCGATTCCGACCCTCAGAAGACCGCGATCCCGACCTTCCGAAGACTCCAAAAATCAAGGTTCCGTTACGATTGATAACCGACGCGCAGGACCATCGCGTACCTCACTCCCTTGTTCTCTCTTATATTGACCCCTTGTACTCCCTTTTCCCCTTGTATTATGACCGTCAAAAGATAGTACAAGGATAGTCATATGTATATAGTCTTCCAGTCGACTAGACTGTTCGCTAGTACGAATATCGACTGAGTCTACCCTCTAGTTTCCGATTCATTTCCGGTAAACTCCCGTACCCTCTCCGAAATTAGGGACAGACGATCGAGGAGGGCGCAACACATAAGTTGAAGCCAAGTCCCCTCGACCTCGAACACCTCAGTGACCGGATCGAACCAATCCGCGACCGACCCTAAGTTCCCGGCGCTTCCACCCCCGTCCGTAGTCCATCCGACTCCGCCTTCGGTCCTCGGCCCCATCTCGGACTCCACGCCAACCCGAATAAGTCCTTTCGGAAGTACTAGCTAAGCGCCTGACACGCGGACTTAACACTGCCTCAGGATGTACTAAACCTGGAGGTGTACACATGCATGCACATGATCTTTATTACACTGGTTTTCATTACATAAGGCACGCGCCAAATTGCACACGTGTTCATGCAGGCAAAAAGAGAACTGCAATTACTCAGTCAAATTGTAGCCATTCTGTCTGAAAATAAAAATATAACTTCTTCAACCCAATGTGGAGGGCATGGAAATGTAAAATCCATGTAAAGGTATTGCATCAGCGATGAGCATGACTCTGAAAAGGAAGGGGAGGGTGCCAAGAGCGATGACGCCGAAGTTCAACAACATTATTCTTCCACCAAAGACTTTGCGCCATATCTTCTCACAGATCGTCTGGCAAATATATCGACACATTGTTCTGCATCTTCCTTCGATATATTTCATGCGAGTGAGTCGTGTATATGCAGATGCAGAAGTCAGCCGGCCAGCGGTGCAGTGTATGATTGATGGTTGAAACAGGGATGAAGCTTATCGTTGGCCAGCCAACCATGAGTGGGTGGCTCTGAACATGAGCCCTGCCCTGATCAGGTTTAAGGAGAGCTGGGAGACATCTGTGGACAGTGTTTTGAAGGATTGGAAGACACTTAATGTTGTGAGCGCACTACTAATGACGTGCGTAGTTCGACTTTCCCTGGAAAAGAAAAATCAGAGTTGATTGACCATGGCACTGTTCGCTGTAGTGCGATACTTTTGATTTTTTAGATCGCAGGAGCTTCGACAGCACCTTTCATTTGAACAACTGCATTCTTGTCTTTAATTTGTGTGCTAATGAGTTTGGTCTATGGATGTGTGTATATCTTGCGGTTCAGAACGATGAAGAGTATGTATCGGGCTTCTAAGTGGGCAGAAGTAGGTGTTTACAATCCGGCAATATCAAACTTTCACTGATACCATACCATAGGAGGCCCAACAGGCTACATTGATTCTTTGGAATGTCTGGGTACTTCTCGCCATGCCCACCATGTGGATAGCATGGTCCATGCTCTTCTTCTGCATCTCGATTGTTGGCTTTGTCTGGGAGCAGCCATTCTCACCCCCTTGAGTAGAGGTGAGCAATGTGCGCAGACATCTGCTCCCAAGGAAATGGAAAAATCAAAGTTGCACCAGATACTTCAGAAGCATGGAGATGAAGAAGAGCACGAGAAGAAAATTTACAAATCTCGAGAGCTCCTGCTTATTGCAGCCAACGATCACAACCAGAGGATAGCACGCCTTAAGATCATCTGCGGTTCAGTATGCGACCATGAGGATGTTCAGTTAGATCTTGCCCAAGCCGTTGGCTTCCGGTACCCAGTGATTCCCTCGGATGTTTTGGAGGCAATTTGCACAGACCCACATGGCTGTTGGTGCTGACTGGTCCTACCATGGTAAAGTACTTTTCCTGCACTAATGGTGAGTTTACTCGCACATTTAGACTCTGGAGAACTCGTGAAGTTTATACAATTCATATTGGAAACATGGTGCAAAAGTTCACACACGTCACGCTGATCTCTGCGGTGTATAACCTCTCTTGCACCATCTCCCATGCCCAGGCATGATAGACTACAGAGTGTGATGAGGTATTAACTACAGAGGAGAAAAATATAGTTGATTTAATATCATATTTTCCCAATGAACTGTGTTTGTAGGGCTCTAGAACAATAATTAAGCAGAAACTACTTGTCTCAACTGTAGTACAGTATATAAAATATTCTAATGGACTTTGATATACTAAAAAGTGGTTGGTTCCCTCCACCTATATGGATGTTATATTACTGCAAAATATCTAACAAGTCTGAATTGATTTGGTGTTGCTACAGCTGTTCTGCAGCTGGGGTTGGTCAGGGCCAACTACCTGAAAAACAATTTTTATTGTGGCAAATTTACATGGATTTTACATTTCCATGCCCTCCACATTGGGTTGAAGAAGTTATCTTTTTATTTTCAGACAGAATGGCTACAATTTGACTGAGTAATTGCAGTTCTCTTTTTGCCCGCGCGAATGCGTGTGCAATTTGGCGTGTGCCTTATGTAATGCAAACCGGTGTAGTTATATCCAATTCAAGGAATTCCTCGTTCCAACAGGAATCCAATGAGTGGAGTGGAGTCAATTCACTCCATCCACATGGCATTTAAATACTGTGCTATCATCGTCATCATCTATTCCTACTTCTTCTCAGCACATTTGCAAATAACCCATTCCTTTATGGAAACAACTGAAGTGCCCATGAGGGATTCAAACCTTTACATGTGAACATACACCTGAGCCTAGGGAATGGCACGGGTCACCCACGGGTCAAATGTGGGTGACCTGCACCCGACCCATGGGAAACCCGAACCCGTCAACCCATGGGTTTTTTCCCATGGGTAGACGGGTCTCGGGTGCGCGCCGCACCCGCACGCAATACGTCGCGTAGGCGGCGGCGTGTACATCGCGTTCGTCACCGCGCATGTGCATATGTCACGTACGTTGCGTACGTGGCGGCACGTGTGCGTACAGGCGTTGCGTACGTCGCGTTCGTCGCAGCGCGTGCGCATACGTCACGTACGTGGCGGCGCGTGCGCGTACGGGCGTTGCGTACGTCGTGTTCATCACGGCGCGTGCGCATGCGTCGCGTGCGCATGCGTCGCGTGCGCATGCGTCGCGTACGTCGCGTATGAGGCGGCGCGTGCGCATACGTCGCGTACGTCGTGTTTGTCGCGGCACGTGCGCGTACGGTGCGTTTGTCGCGGCGCATGCGCGTACGGCGCGTTCGTCGCGTTTGGGGCGTCGCATTCGTGTCGGCGCATGCACGTATGCGTTCGTCGCATTCATGTCGGAATTGACGCCCCGGGTTGGGCCCGGGTCACGGGTGCTCGCGGCTTGACCCGCACCCACACCCAAGGACACCCGACCTGGTGACCCGTGCGGGTTGGCCTGACCCGTGCATTTCCCTACCTGAGCCAGTCTCAGATGCTTTATAATTCTATGGTTTTACATCATCAAATTTTAAGATATTTTCCCTAAGACTTTGTATTTACATTGCCTCATATGTATATCACTTTCTACCATGATCATCCCTCTGTACACTCCCCTATGACTAGTATGACATATGTAGTAGTTTTTTGCCTTTCCTGTTTGTGATTTTTCACATGCTCTGTCCCCCTCAGCCCCATAAGATTCAAAGTATATAAGAACAAGTATCACATTAGCTTTTACATCCCACATGTGGAGCTCTGAGGTTTTATTAATTCCTAAGCACTTCCCATCACATTGTTCAATGTAGTGGTTATATTGATTATTAAACCAGTAGCTAGACTTCTGTGAGGATCTTACTTGAACAGGTATTATGCTGTGAAGTTGAAAAAAAGTAAATATGAAATGGTATGTGCAGTCACTCTAGCTCATGTATTGATTATTGGTCTATAAACCAGCCAGGAATTGACAAATTCTGCTAACAGAAATTTCTCTCAGCTGAGTGCTTTGGTTATTTTCAAAACAGGTAAACAGGTGTGTAGAGCTTGTTCAAGCGTGAAGCATTGACTAGGATTATATATCAAAGATTAATATATATTCAATGTCTCAACGTTTTCTTGGTGGAAAATGGCGTGGAATGTCCATATATGTATATGCCTTGGGATGCTTGGCCTAGCTTGGATTTGTCTCATGGGCTTGAAAAAATTCATAAACTCATTTTTAAGCGTCTTGATTCCTGAACTGATGATTTATCTCAAAGTGTCACGAATGAAATATTAAATGATATTTTGGTCAGTGATTCCTACCACCCACACCCTCCACGACTTGAATATATATTAGTTATAGAGGCTAGCACGTGTCACGATCTAAGCCCTTGCTTCTATATCTCGTGCGCCCCGACCTGTCTAATGGGACTCTGAGGAAAGGCCGCGAGTGGAAAGAAAGTATCAAGGTAAATGCGGGTGAGGACTTGAAGAAGAGAAACTCCTGTCCCATGAGCATCAGAATATTAGTAGCCGTACCCCTATACTCCCGCCCATCACATCTGAGGAGAGAGCAGCTGATAATATGTGTTATGGGGTCATATTATCAGCCCCATGTTTGGAAGCCTGCCTCTTTTTACAAGCATGCGTTTTTCGGATGTGTCACAGTTTCACACTACACCATTTATCATGCATACCATGAATGCTAGTTGGACTATCGTCTCTGACACAGAGGGAGTGCTTAGCACCCTTGTGTCTGCGAATCCTTGGCACAGCGTGGGTGTTGTTGTCTCACCAAAAATACAGAGGTATGTATTTATCAGAGGTAGCACAATCATACCCCATTTTTATACCTGATCACTGATCCCTGTTGATGGTGTTGGTGAGCGATGCTCACCACACTGATATCCTGAAATTTGGCCCGTGGGGCACAGTGAAAATGTATCTGCTGGCAGGAAAATCACAGGGATGAAGGTATGTTCTCGTTGAATGATTGGTTTCCCTCGGACAAATCCATATGTGAAAACAATAATAACATAACATAGGTATTCTAACTGAGGCAAATGGATGAAATCCAGTTGGCCTAAGTGCATTATACATTTATTGCAAATGGGAATTGCAATTGTTGTAAGAGCAACTTAGGCAGCGTAAACTCAGAGGAAACCCAGGAGTTACGGCCGTGTACGTGTCCTCAAACAACAAAGACGGAAGAGGTCACGGCATCACCGCTCCAGGCGGTGGTTCGAGGGACACCGGTCACTTTCACAGTATGGCTTGGATTTATTGCTCAATCGGTATCTCTTTCGAACCAGCAGTCGGATCCTCAGAGCTTCTAATGCCTGTTCATGAAGGAATTTCCTCTCTTGTCACAGGTTCATGGTGCTCACTCCATCACATATGTATGCCTCCCCCAATTACCGCATCAAGAACCAGAGCATTCATCACCTCCAGTGTGAATGAAAAAAAGAATTCACCTCGAGTATGTAGCGCTGGCAGGTTCCACATATATGTGTGCTTTGCACTCATGGCACCAGTTGTTTAACAGCTGCTGATCATGCAGCTCTCTCTGATGGAAGACCGTCCGACACCGAGAGAGGTCTATAATTTTCGTATTTATCTCTTTGCTTTCCTCCTCAGCTTTGGAAGCATGGGATTTGGTTATGATACTGGCTTCATTGGTGTGCCAAAGTACCCCTCCTCACTATACGTCTAACACTCAAGCCGAATTTTCTTTCAGGTTCCACACTTTCCCTGCAGTCATTCAAAGACGCGTTTGGAATGAATAACCTCTCCACAGGCCAAACGAACAATATATCCTCGAATATCATCAGCGTCTTCCAAGGTGGTTGCTTTTTTGGCACGTTGCTTGTGCTTCCTATCTCAGACCGCTGGGGTCGTCCCCTGTGTCTCAAGCTCTCCGGATTTATTTTCCTGTTCGGAAGCTTCATACAAGCGTTGGCAAATGGGAGAATAAACATGATGTATATCGGCCGCACGCTCAATGGCTTGGGTGTCGGCAGCGCGACCAGTATCATACCTGTGTTCATCGCTGAGTTTTCACCCCCCGCAATTCGGGGGCGTGTGGTAGGAATCTATGATATTATTGTTGGAGTTTGGGCTGCGGGAGGCGATACGTCACATGTCACGTAAGGTCACTGAAGCCGGA
>QLPI01023737.1:0-10192 GCA_003314275.1 Chroogomphus rutilus
ACAGATAATGAATTACAAAGCATGTGTGACTAATATGACATGGCAACCAATGCACAGATACCGATCGAATTATTCCAACACACCTCCTCAAGCAACATCAACATCCATGCACCTCCTGAAATCCAAACTCCTAAACTTCTATCTCAGACCTCCAGATCCTACACTGATTCATGATGTGGGGGGTGGATCCACTTCTGAGTTCCATTACACACACATATCCAGGGTTCCATAAGTAGAGTAGAATGGAAATCCTCTTGGTGGTGGGAAAAACAGGCTTTCAGTAGGCCTGGCATACTGTCACTAGGTATGGCTTCTTGGTTAAGTCATGGCAGATCCTGATCCAGTTAAATCATAGCAGACTCGAATACAGTTTGGGCTTTCAAGGTTCCACAGTTCCTATCAGCACCTGCAGTGGTTCCTGGGAGCAACCCGTGATCTGTTTGTGTTGAAATTTGGGTGGTACTGAGCAAGGACCACAGACAGAGCAACTGTTTAGCTTGAGCAGAGGTAATGGCTCATTGCAAACAGATGAGGAATTATAAAGAATATGTGACTAATATGACATGGCAACCAATGCACAGATGCTGATTGAATTATTCCAACACTTGCCACCCACAAGCCGCCCAAATTTCGTTTATGGGAATTATTGCTGTCACAACACAATCCACTATACCATCTCACGGTTGACCTTGTCAAATACATCACCACATGGAGCAGGACAGGTGCTCCTACCTTTGGTGTTAACCGAGCTGTCAATGAATCAAGCTTGAGGTTGCAGAAATCGAGAGGAATTCTCAGTACAGGAAGTGGGAATGCGACTGAGGGGTCAGTGATTCATACTGTGCTCAATATATTGTCCATATGTGGATACAATTGAAACAAGAAGAGAAAAGTGCAGCATGATCTGGAAACAAACACCATCGTTATGATGTTAACCAGAAGGTATAGGTTGAATATGCTCTACAACCAATTGTGAGTCTGTGAAGCTTAAATATAATCAATTTCTCCGGCATGGCGTTGTTTCATTTGCCGTGTAGCCAGCTCTGTTTCCAGAGGTTCAATGTCCACTCCAACCCAAATTCATTCACGATCCTGCTCGTCGGAGAGGATATTGTCATATATATCTCTTTATCCTCAGGATTCAGGAAGATTGCTTTATAATATTACCAGAGGTTCCACGTACGAGAAACACCGGCAACCCCATCGATCGTGGAGGTTTCTGAGAACAGGTGATGTCAGAGTGCGATGATTGTTGATTGTTGATGGAAAGAGAGTAAACAGCTGAAAGAATGGAAATGGCAAAGGAACGTCTGAAGTTTCCAACGCGCATGTGCGTTGAGTTTTTGAAGGCAGGAGAAGCTGGGAAATGTTCAAGTCAGATCTTGGGAATTCTACTCAGTGGATTGACCACGCTACTATGTGGAAGATATTCCCCCATTGTGAGCTCAATAGCTGTGATATGACAAGGTATTGATTTACAACTTGCGCTATCACATAGAAACTTCAAAGGACACCCATGGCAATCCAACGAATCATGTGTGTATACGGCTCCCAGCGTCACCTTCCCACTCAGTTGCATAGGTGCATTGCATTTCGGTCCGAAAGGAGTAGTCAAAGAGTCAACACATGTGATATTCTTGGCCTCGTCTTCAACGATTTCATTCCTAAGCATATGAAAGGCTAGTTAGCTTGGTAAATCCTCGATACTGCAACTTCCACAAGTGTTGCTACAGTCGGATGCCGAGTCGTTTCATTTATAAAGCACACCATATTTTCGCAGCACCAATTGAGGATAGTTTCCTGTGTGATGGGTTTGCCAACCATCTCTACACACCTCTTAAGGTGACGTTGGATGTTCCCTTGTCGCACGAACCACTTTCCTTTCTGGTCGCATTTTTCGTACGGGCAAGACAATATACCCTGTACTCGTTTGCGATTACCTGCTTACCTGACGTCGTGATAATAGTGGCCTTAGCCATATCCAATTTGTTGGATTCAATCTCTTGGAGCTCTTTCATGACGTGCACGGTGAACCAGTGGCCGGAAGCATGACATTCCTTGCCCACTTCTTTTCGACACATGCGGCTTTTGGAGGTGTAGTTGCACCTCCCATGTTTTGAACACGTGCCATAGACATGCTTCGGGTTGGGAAGCACTGGCTGTAACTCGCACTGCATGTCAACCGAGCATCCTTGGGCGTGTAGGACATCTCTGGCGCTGGCCATCTGCTTCAGAGCGTTTGCCGCCACGGGTGGCCCCGATGTCTCGTGAACATTCGTTGTTACCGTTGTGGCTATTATTTGTTGATTGGATGGCGTGTGAACCATATCATCTGTCCGAGTCCATTGGTCAAAACTTCTGTGTTAATGGGGAAGAAAATGCTTACTGGCTCGGAACCCCATCTACGCTCACAGTTGATCCGGCAATACCGTTCAGCTGCCAGGTATATGGGTGGAAAGATCTTCATAATATTCCCTGGTAAGTGAATAAGTCAGTAGCACTGCTGCCACCCTATATGATGGCTTGCCCAGGATGGTGACCGAAGCCTAAACACGTATCCTCTGGGGAGGGAGGAATAATCGTTGTCAGTTGGTCAGGATGTTGGGAACTATCTGTACAGAGCGATTGGTGATCTTGTTGGCATTGCTAGCTGAGTCAAACCAGTTCAAGTACTCGGTTGCGCCCGGGACGAAATAAGGATCGAACACAAAATTATTACTGATCCCTCGTGGCAGCTGTGTTGTATTTGTCCATGGAGGTGGCGGAATGGGTCGAGATTGTGCCCCATTAAGAATCCCGTACAGTCCAACATGTATTGACAGGCGTTCATCCGAGCTACTGTACGCCTAGGGGACTTATCAGACGGAGACTTGAACATCCTGGATACTTCGAAAGACATCACATCTTACAAAGGAATGTTTCCGAAACCGTAACCCGAGGCCTCGTGGGAGCCGGAGACGTTTGAGACATGTTGGCTAGAGACATGGTGGCTAGCCGCCTGAGTGGCACCTGAAAACAACCGGCGAGAAACGCGGTGGTATAATCAATTTCACGTAATCGAAGACCCTTGAATAAATTCTGGAACAAGCATAGAAGCATTACGGTTCTGTGAAAGCCAGTATTGCCGATCCGTGGACTGCACCGGGGGGAGGGGGGTACCTATGGAGGGCTTGAATGTTTCTTCCCTATGGTGGAACCTTCCATGATTGCGGCACACTCTCTGTGTATCAGAGAAACAGGACACCATTGCAGACAATGACTCCCCTCCCCCCCGCTTTTGAACCCCAGTGTGGAAGTGGAGGAAGCTGTATGGGGGCTGCTGTAACATGGACCAACTCGCGTCCGTGCAAGTGTCAGATTGGAATCCAGGATCACAATTTAAACTAATACAAGCCAGATGATCAAGAGAGAACATGACTGATTCGTTTGTGAGGCAACTGGCATGTTTTCCATATTTGGAAGAGACCATGATGTTAGAATATTATCAGCAAGGGAATAAACAATCGCAGGAGCAGAGTAAAGGCGAAATGCAAATGAAGAGCAGAAGGCAAAGTGACTTGGTCCTGAAGCATGTCAGATGACATGACTCTGTGGCGCAATATGAACTTGACCTCCAGTGTCGTATTGATGCTCCGATAATCTCCCAGATAATCGCTGAACCCTTTCATTGGTCAGACTCTGCAGAAATATTACCAGCTTATTAGGCAACTTTGACGACACATTTCACATCCCAATATTTCGATTTGATTATTACATTATCATACGAACTACAGATCAGTGTATGCAGTCCAAGCCTGTCTCACGATGAATATGCGTTCAAAGACCCCTCGGGTGGGAATACGGAGTCTAATGGTATAACATAGAATCCAGGCCTGACATCACTTTTCCCTTGTCCACTCTCGCTGGTGGGGCGTCATCGTCTGCATCGGACGACAATCGAACGTGTCGTCCAATGCAGACGTTGACATCGCATCAGTGGAGACCAGGAATGATCTTGAACGGTGGAGCCTCTGATTTGGATGCAGGTGTAGTGAGAACAGTAGATAGAGTATTGCGCTCTTGCCTGTTATCTGCTTCCCTAGGTGTTTGCCTACTAGGTGGAGTCGAATGTACAGACGATAATGTTGGGGAGGGTTTAAGAGTAAAGTGAGTAATTGTTTCATGACTGATGTTGAAGCTGTTAAATACACATAGAGTTTTATTAATAATAGTTGAGCCCCTTGTACTTTTTTCCCCTTGTCTCCCTCCATTCGTCTATCCCCTTGTAGTATTTTTGTATCTCCTGGTATCTTGCGGGCGCCATGAGCTAGGAACTGAGGAATGCAGCGAAACGATCGTTAAGTGTTACTCAACGTGGACCTCATCACCGCCGAAAGAATACACAAACTTCTCAAGGTTCAGACTTCTTGCAGCAAACTCGCGGAAACTTAGGACTTAGGAGGTAGGACTTAGTGCTAGGACATTCCAACCGAGTGAAAAATGTCCTCAGTAGCGTGTGCAGGGATCAGGTTGAGCTTTTCGTTTTTTTTTAAAAAAAACTTCCGTTTTGGAGTCTTTCCTGCAAGGTTTACTTTTTCATGGATGGTCAAACACTGCTACCTGCATCCCTGTCTAAAGATGACCTCCAGGGCACCTCCGTCATCTAGGGGACTGATAAAGCTCGGATATTGCCATAAATACTCGGGGCTGTTGCTGATGGCCCTTATATTTTTGAGTCACTCATCATTATTGGATGGTTCCATGGATGATATTTTCTGACTCACGGGGCCCGTGCTGTCGGTGTAGATAAGTTAACCCACTACGTCACACAGCTCGGGTCAGCATAAGGAACAAACGTCCATGAGTTAAAAACCATAACACAATGTTTGGGGTCACCGTCACCGGAATTGTATTAGCAACTCAAGAGCAATGGACAATATATGCCAGCACGCATTCTGATGCATGGTCCGCAACGATAGCATATTAGGTTTTCAAATCAAAGTAAATTTCTGAACGGGGGTCTGAGTGTAACATTGACTGACCTCTTAGGATTACAACACTTCAACAAGGAAGAAAAGAGATCTATTCAGATTTTGGCAGATGTAGTCCTCTCCACCGCGAGCTAAATAACTTCGTCGAGCTCATGGTGTTGTATAATTGAAGCGAGGTGATCCTGGAGTTGGACTATCTGCGGCAAGGGTATCACAGCGTATGAATTCTCAGAGACTCCCCCGAATTCATTCATGATAATGTTGTGAACATGTCGCGTCACTGCACGGAAGATGCCTATAGGGTGCGACTGCGGGTAGGTGTTCCCACGAGAAGGTGAAAAGCTCCTCCACAAGTTCCAAATGCAAGCGACAAATGATTATTGCGGACAAGCTACGTATAGAAACATCAGCCAATGCACCCAAATCGTCGTATAGCGGGGTTCTGACCTATCCTGTACGGGAACAAGGATAGCAGCCAGGCTAGACTATTACCAAGGTTACAATAGAGCAGTTGTGTATAACAGATATTTTACTCTTAGAGCCTGTCAATGTCGTCACTCAATAAATCAATTTAAAAGAATATGATGAGAAATACCTTGGAAAAAATAGTATTTGTCAGAGTTATGGTGAGCACGAATCTGACTGAAGATTAGCCGTTATTTCAGAATGCAACAACTATAAACAGATACCAAAGAAGAAGAACAGATAATCTGTAAGATTGGGACACCCACTGTGTTTAATGAGAATTTGGGTGACTGGCCTCCCAGGTTGGTAGTCTTTCCACTGCATCGGATCTCCCAGGAAGTTGTAAACCATCAATGCAACGACCATCGTGTCGAAAACAACTAGTAATACACTCCCAATGGTTTCAACTAAAAATGGGTAAGTAAAACATTCGAACTAAAACACGAAAATTCTTACGTCTGAAAATCTATGTAAATCACACTGTTTTCAGAAAAGCAGTCAGCACACTTACCAAAAAAATATTGTTCAGCTCACCAATAATTGGCATACATCTACCAATAATCCCAAATAACTATGAAATTTAACATAGAATATCACATCAAGCCATCGGGCCCAACGAACGTCAAATACACTATAACATACACTTTCGAACGCAAGGAACTCAATATACAATAGGCAGAGCACCCAACCAACGAGTCCCTAGTCCATGGAAATAGCATGCCCTCGTGCGAATAAATGTTCTGAAAGAGTAAAAAAAAAAACACTAATCGTCACTTGGACGTTCAATTATTTTCTAACCTTGTATTCCCGAAAGGGTCAGAACACCAAGAACAGAAGTAAGGTGAACGAACCCATCACACGCACCACTATAACATTAAATACCGATTTCTGCATCAAGAGAATGAAAAGTCTTACTAAACAGATACGCAAGCTCATATGTCCACCAGTGTTAGTTTCCAATAACAACTCACCTCCACGTTTTCCGTTGTTTTAAACGGAAGAAAGATTTTTTTAAAAAAAAAAAAAAAACGGCAGCGTAACGAGCTAACACATAAAAAAAGCCCTTTCCTAGTCCGATTCTTCTGCGCCAGATCAGATATGTCTTATTTCAGATAATAACATGAGGAGAGTGTCATAAGAAAGAAGAAACCATCTCAATCCGCAAGACCATATCAGAGAGTTCAAACGAGAATTTCTCTTTGCCCACCAAATGCAGCAGTATCTACATAAAGACACTGCCAGTCTATCTAGAGTATCAGGGTCTATCATAAAGAATACCAAGACCTACTTGCCGATCTCTCCTTACCCGAACAAAGACTTCAACCCAAGTACTCTCTTGACAAGACATCCCGCGTTGGAGTGTCAAGAAGCGTTGCACAGCATGTTGGACTCGATGACTTTGGCAAGGCTGATATATACAAACGGGCAGAACCCATAAATGTTATAAAATTTCGAGGGGTATTTTATTTTATTTTCGGGAAAGAAGATCCCTACGCTGACATAAAAAAAACTAGGCCCGTGTTTTGTTCCAAGCCCACTGCCTTCCCAGACATCCTCTCCCGACCAACCAACAACGTCAAAATGATCCGTAGACTATATTTTCATCTTGGCATGGGGGGGTAGTAATCACCACTACAAGACACTCGAAACCATCTCAAATTCAACCAGACCGCATAAACTCTGCACTTTATTTCCTATTGCAATTAGAATAATTTTTTGGAGAATATGAATTATGGTTAGAGAGAGAGACTCGGGGATTACCGGGCCAACGCCAATATCATCAACATCCACAAAAAGGGGACTTTGCACGCAACCAAAAAAAATTCCATTCAATAACAGTTTTGGACATGTCAATCATCGGCGACCATGACAATACCATTACACCCCCTTGAATACAATTTATTGGAGAGTGTCATAAGCAAGAAGAAACTATCTCAAGCCGTGAGACCATATCAGAGAGTCACAATCGAGAATTACTCTTTGCCCACCGAATGCAGCAGTGTCTACATCATGAGACACTGCCAGTCTATCTAGATTATAATGGGTCCGTCACAATGAATACCAAGACCTACTTGCCGATCTCTCTCCACCCAAACAAAGACTTCAACCCAAGTACTCCCTTCCCTGTCTTGACAAGACATCCCGCGTTGGAGTGTCAAGAAGCGTTGCACGGCATGTTGGACTCGATGACTTTCGCGAGGCTGATATATACAAATGGGAAGAACTTGTAAATGTTAAAGCATTTCGAGGGTATTTTATTTTATTCTCAGGGACGAAGAACCCTACGCTGACATAAAAACAACAGCCGTGTTTTATTTCAAGCCCACACTGCTTTCCCAGACATCCCATCCCGATCAACCAACACCGTTAAAAAAATGTTCCGTAGACTATATTCTGGTCTTGGCATTGGGGGTAGAGGTCACCACTACAAGACACTCGAAACCATCTCAAATTCTCCTAAACCGCATACACTCTACACTTTATTTCCCATTTCACTTAGAATAAATTTTGGAGACATATGACTTATGGTTAGGGAGAGACTCGGTTATTACAGGCCAACGCCAAACAGTCTTGTTTGCATCTTCAACATACACAAAAAGGGGACTGCACGCAACCAAAGAAAAATTCCATTTGCTTCCTGACTGCAACAACAGTTTTGGAAATGTCATTCATTAGCGACCATGACCGATACCATCACACCCCCTTCAACACAATTTATCAAAACAAAGCAAAAGTAAAGATAACCACAACACTGCTGATAGTTTGGTAGTGACATATAATATCATCACATCCTCCAAAAAACGTTTATTTCATCAAAATACTCGATAAACACGACACTAAATACGCAGTTACCACCCCCAACCTCGTTATCACCGATTCCTAAATATCCACTTCCTATTTTTGAACACTCCCGAACCCCCTCGGACACCTCGCAGCAACAGGAGGAGACCCACTTCGCATGTAACACACCTTCGCCTCCTGACACAGAGTTGACGTGCACTGCACATACAACATATTAACATATAAATTGATGATCATAACTCAGGGAAGACAGGGGAATAAGATTGTACGTACATTGGTCGTGCGCGAAGACTGGCGACCTTGGTTCAACGTCCACTTATCGATGAGCGCAGGGTCGGATGAGAAACCTAATGAGTGAGGTAGGTGTGAGTAACACGCTTTGATTCATCAGAAAAAAAAAGATAGAACTGACTTTCGGTTACCATGTGCCACCAAGTTGCATCTATTGCACACATACTTCAAGTTGAGTTATCACTTTGAGAAGTAAAGCACGTACTCAACGGCGCATCTGCAGGCCAAGTGATATTTCCGCCATACGCCTCACGCGTGCTGTACTCAAAGTGGAACCTACAGGGACAACACAATGTCAGGCTGGGCTTCAAAGAAAGATAATCTGCTTACGCTGGGCCTACTTCGGTCTGGTTATCAAGCTCGTTGAACGCGCTTACATTCGCGAACCACGTGTAGGCTTCCATGACGCTATATATACAAGTTCAACTTAACCAGTCTTCATGTAAAAAAAAAATCTAAGACATACTCGAACGTCTCAGAGTCCACTTCATACATACTAAACCCTGAGAGAGAAAATATCTCTCAGTATTAGAACTATGGAATGGAAAGACACTTACCAGAGTTTAAACCAACAAGTGGCGTGACAGACCCACCGACCCAGGTAGTAGTGAGAGCGTTCTGAGCATCCATGGTTGTACCATTGTTCCTGTTTGCCAGCGACGAGTCAACACAGCTAGTCTTTCAACAGGATAATCGAACCGAGGCATGGATGAAGGAAGAGATGAAGGTTAATTCAACCAGGAGCAGAAAGAAGAGTAATGCTTTGAACATTCGTGAAACAGGCCGATACGCACGCATAATAAATATACCGAACCTCATCATGAATGTGCCCCATGAAAACATTGGCGATAACGTGGGGCGAGAAACGGTCAATGATCTGATAGAAAAGATTGGGACCGTTGGGGAAGCTGCTAGATCCGTCCCAGCCTATAGCAATGAATTGTATTTTAGATCAAGGCAAGAAGGTGAATCAGTGATTTTGATCGTGGCACAATATGTAGGAGATTCACAACAAGACTACGCACCAGGCAACACGTGTCCTAAAATCCACACCCTCTGACCCTTATCTTCGGCATCCTGTAGTTCATCTGTCACAAACCGCAACATGCCGCTTACATCTGGGTTCGTCGTCTGTCAAATGTTAGTCAATAACGGAGGGACTCAAGAAGATCTAATAATTGGTTGGGGCACATTGATCAAACTATGTGTACATCATACATCACGCAATGATGAGTGCCGCGCAGAACGGAACGAGGACAGGAAACTGCTTACTTAAACCAACTACATGAGTATACGATCCATGTTAGCCCGTGTTGAAAGACTAATAAGAAAACGTGCTTACTTTCCAGTATACCAAAAGTCCGTATTCATGCTGTACGATAATGACATGCCATGGGATATCCGAAAGATACACGAGAAAATGAACGCACGTGATAATTTTCAATCCTTGGGGTGTCACTGTCGAGTAGGCGGAGTACCTGGATGAGGTGAACAAGTACGGACATTAAAGTGAGAGAGAGAAGAGTCCTGGAGCAACTCACGTCGCTTTGGACACTTTGGCAACTTCCGCTGATATCCAGCCTTCAGTCTGCCATAAACTGGGGAGCAAAGTCATCAATATACAGACCAAGCACGAGAACGCCACTCGCCACATCAGCATTAAA
>QLPI01023759.1:0-24295 GCA_003314275.1 Chroogomphus rutilus
AGTCCAAAACACCAATTCCACTTCTCCTTTCGCTTGTTCGCTTCGAAATGTGTTCCGACTCTGACACCTGGTGACATTGCATAGGATTTATTTCACAATAGCTCAGTCATTTTGCATGTTCCTGTCACTCTCTCCGGCTCATCATCAGCGGTCTCCGATATTGCGCTTCCTGCCCGCTTATCTCCGTTCACCCTATGCCATGCACTCCACACGCATTTCCACATCGAAGTCTCAAACGCTAAAAACATAACAAACGAAAAAAGAGGTAGTATCGGCTTTGGGGCTGTATGGCTAGGCACGAGCTGGTGGAATATCTCATGTATGCGTTGGTGCAATTTATGCGATTGTCATCTTTTATGCGATTGATACTGAAACTGCTGGTGCCTGGTGCCTGTATGTGTTAATATCGATTCCTCATCAATACGCCAACACTGACTTCTGCCTCATCCTCTTGCATCAGGCAACCTGTCCAAACTATATGCGTCCTCACCCTCCAAGTGCTTGAGCACGCGGTGCGTCTTCGCAAAAGGGACAATTTCTTTGGAACCTTGGCGGATGAAATATGGCATTCTAGTGAGGACCTGTTCGCGTACGCTTAGGAAGGACAATATTCTGCTATAATTATGCACGGGAAGGGGACGGAAGGACCTTGAGCACAGCCAGTGGAATCCGACGGTTGTGAGTATGTCATGGTGGGATGGAGGACGCTTGCATAGTATTTCGTCTAGATATACACACGGACCTCTTCCAAGATCTGATATGAGAGTAACTAGGGATATATTGACGTAGCGTGCGTGACGCAAGTACGTGCATTGAGAATGGATGGCGGAATGGCGTGAGAATTGGAAGCGGGGGAGGAGATAGAGGCCTGAAGAGGAATAAGCTCATGTTTTGGAATCGCGGAGTGCTTGGTCCGAACCAAGTACGGATGGGGGTGCTAACGGTATCTCGTGGAGATCATCCCAGTAAAGAAATAGCAATACTTGATGTATGGAGTGTGAATGAGAGGGATTTCGAAGAGAGAGGCTGCATGCAGGAGTGAACAAAAGAACCCGTGATTTTTTCAGACTCCTATCTAGCCCAGCGATGACATCAACTTTGGCATCAATATTGTCCTCAGAATGCCAGGCTGTGGGCACAACACGCTTGGCTTGCGAAGTTGACGTCCCGAGTTCCGACTGAGCAGCTTAGGACGGAAAGATTTAGAAATACGGCTATTAAGTTGATCAGGTAATTCTCCTGATTTCTATAGTGCACTCCTGTTCGAAATGTCTGTGGGAACTCGAAGCTGTTTTTATCGCACGAGTCACATGCAAAAGATTCAATTATGTAATGAGCGCATGAGCAGAACAATCTAGTAAATTTGACCATTTCTGGATCTGGCACAGAGACGGTGCTCATCTGAGAGTTCTCAACTACTAAGACACGCATAATTTCTTTAATATTGAACATCTCACTGGCTTTTTCATAAATTGTTATCGACTCCTAATTTGGAATTTGACGACGTGCTTGGTTTACTAGACTTTGGTTTTTCTTATTATTCCAGCCAATGCTAAATTCAGTCCGTAAGGGAAAATTGGTGTGCTTTTTCTCATTTCTGTTCATATTGAACTATGAAACCAATTCGTTGCCTTAGAGATAGCCTACATAAGACACAATTGAGCGAGTGTTTTGATATAAAATATTGCTGTAATTGCCGTGACGGCTACATATAATAAAATCTCAGTGGAGATATCATCATAAGCTTGCAGTCAATGCCATGGTACTACTTCTTATGGCCATCCCCTGGCCAATGTCTCTACACATGCCTAACCACATCTGCATGCAATATCGAATCATCACAGAGAACGCTCACAACCTCCCACAGCTGAAATGACCAAAAAATCTTACCTGAATTTTGCGATCCCGTAGGAGCCATGTTCTCCAACTCTCCCAAGCTGCTCCCGGCTCATGGATACTCGTCGAGAGCAATCCGATCTGTATTGGAACCGTGGAGATCCTCGAGCTCTATTTCATTCGACAAGGGAATTTCAGTGTCACTCGCCTCGGTGAGACTCCTGTCACCAAATTCATCCATAATGGCATTGTGTATCCGTCGTGTAGCCGCATGGAAGCTGCCTATGGGAAGGGATGAAGAGTGGGTTAAACATGTGAAGGAATGCAATTAAAACAACTCACAACTCCAGCTTTTTCAGGTCCAAATAATTGAGTGCACAATTGTTTGTTGGTGCAATTAACTACACAGGGCAGCACAAGTTTCATTGGTCGCGACAAGTGAGAATAAGAACTACATACCACGATACACACGACACTTCCGATAAAAAAGAGACCAAGCACCAAAATAGTCAATTTCTTATGCTTGGAAACGGCATATGCCCGTGCCATGAACAGCCCTGGTAGAATAAATAGAAACATAATTTATTGGGCGAGAAATTAGAGCTCTTTTCACCTTGTATTCCTGTAAGGGATAGAATTCCAATACTATAATAAAAATGAACTAAAGCATTACATAGACTGTTTTGACATTAGATTCTGGGTTGAACATCATGAGAGTCTTGTTGGAACCAGCCGCTGTATCAATTTCTTACATGCGTCACGCACGCATCGTAGCTGCGTCACACGGATGGTCACATGCGCGTCGCTATTGACGCATCAATACCAACGCGTCTCCGGGAAGGGACGTGCACAGTGGAATTTACTATATAATAAATCATGTATTAGAATAACAAATAACAAATTAATTTTCCCCAAAACTTTTCCCTTATTTTCTTCGACCTCTATCTATATTCAAATATCTGTAGTCACATCAACCAAGAAGTCTTACTAGACCCGGATCAATATGAGCTGTTTACGATCCATGGCATAGAACTGTTCACCTTGATAGCTGGGGTTGGGAGATTATAGGCTAATCTTAATGACATCAGGGCAATGACAGCTGAATAACGAGCCAATAGATAAAGCACTGATCCTAATCTGAACTGTTTCATCCAAATATGTTTTCTTTCAAAATGGAGCGTGAGGAGTGTGTCATATACAACAAGTGCTATTTGTAACAGTAAGACCACAACAACGGTCATATAAAATTATTTCTGGACTTACCAAGGCAAGCATTCAGGACATAGCCGTAGGCCAAACTACCCAGATCATAAATTTCTTCAACATAAAACAGTTTAGGGTACTCACAAATCTGTTGCCTCCTGTATGAGGACTTGATTATTCCCTTGAGAAGACATGAAGCAAGTGAATTTTGTGAGGGAGTAGATTGTGCGTTGGAATGAGAGGCTGATAGGTGGAGGCAGAACGTGCAAGCTTTATGAGACCCATGGCTGAAGGGAAAATATGTTATTGGAGCGAACTAAGATAGTATCTCTGGCAGTATCACTTGATTATCGATGAATCAGGTAGCAAGGCGACAGAACTCATCGATGACACATGATAACAAGTACTTGAATTAACATTGCGAACAACGATCTTGCGCGTCGTGTCAGAGCTCAGATCTCCAACCTCATAACCTTCAACTTCCTTCGGGAACACACTGTTCGGAGAATTTCAAGATGATACTCTCCAGGCCGGTGACGCTCAACTCGCCTGTCTTCACTGCACATTTCAATTTCACCTCTTCCTAGTTCTTGATAGATGGCTAACGGATTAACCCAAACGACAGTTTCATCAATCGATCGCTACATCACGTGTGTTTTCGATGGCCTTTCATAGAAGCTATGCTCACAACTTAGCCGAGAACTGCTTACATTCTAATAGCGAACGCACTTCTGGAAACCACGCTAGCTCCAAACTAACAACTAAAAAAGGTGTATATTGTATTCAGAAACACATGACAGCACTATACCATAGCCGTCCGGATACTACTTTGATGCTCCGGTGCGTAGTCTACAGTCTCTCCAGATCTCCTATCTCCTTTCACAATCTCCGCAGAATTGTCTTGTTTCCAACATCTTCAAAGATCTGATCACATCGTTGTCTGTTAAAATATGTCAGTACTGGGTCTATAGCTATGAACAAACACTTGCACATGTTCTGCACCTATGTCAACACACGCTTCGCCGATGACGTACTTTACTCCTCCATATCGATTTCCTTATTGTCCCTATTCCCCTCTAATTCCGCCTCACACCAGTATGAAATCAGTAGCATCCTTCCCTCAGTCGCATTCCCACTTAACGACTGAGCAGCCTGTCTAGCTTATTACATCAGTTAGTTGAACATTATGTGGGACTTAGAATTTCTCCACTTCATTAGATCGAGAATCGCTTTCCCTCTCGGCGTCTCGGTAGTCCACGTTTAAATCTTGAATTTGTCACATGTGCAGTTGATTTTACCATATTTCATGGTCATGCCGGATGTTACAGCTGGTTTTTCACACAATATTAATCATAAAGGGAAAATCGGGAGTGGTCACAATAATGATGTTTCATCCCTGCTTGAATTTATTCGGCTTCTTTCTTTATGCTATCCTCAATATCCAAAGAGATTCCCAACATTGATCTGTTATCTTCCGGGTTGATATCTCAAAGGCAATGACACCAACGCTATGCGCCATTACTTTAATTCAGAAGCTCGAAGAGTCGAAGGCCATAACAAGAATAATACCTCTTCGAATGTGAAATTGACATGTCAGCTCAGAAAAATCTTGAGATTCTGAGCAATATTTTGGATGAGAGAGAGAGAGAGAGAGATATCAATTAAAGTGCTCGAAGCGCTAGACGCTTATGGTGCACTACTACTACGAGATACATGGTAATGGCAGTGTCTAAGTATCAAAAGGGGGGAGCATATCAGAAGGACTGGGGTGTAAAAATATTAGCCGGGGAGGCACAAGAGGGCCAATCCCTCAAAAGTAGGGGGACCGGCAGAAAACGAGAGCCGATCCAGGTTGGAGTGAAGGGTGTCTGTGGTTTTATCATTGGTTGGGGGGTGCTACATCGGTATATTTTTCGAAGGGGAGTGTGGACATATTTTGGATGAAAGGCAGAGAGGCGTTATGGCCCTCCAGCAGTACACATATTATGAAAATCACTCAATTTCATGTACTGGGAAAAATGTCAAACGAGTAGTACAGAGCCATGAGTTTGTCTTTCGGAATAGCTCTTTGAGATTCATCTTAGATATCTTAAAATTTTCATGTGACATCTACGCGATTACCCTCGAGGGCCCATTTTCTTGTCGGAAGATCTTTAAACTGAGTATGTGATTGTGGGAATTTTTAAGGAAGATTTCACATTGTTAGGATTATGTTTTGAGCGTTTAAGACTTCAATGTAGCGTGACGAGTATGGCGCGGAAAGTAAAAGGAAATGAGTCGGCAGGAACAGGCAATCCCAGAGCAGGATGATGGAAAGGGCTAGGAACAAACACAAAGACTTACCTAGCGCGAAATGGAACCTCCACGATCTCATCGGCGTCAGAGTCAGCCCGTATTTCGGAGCAAACAAACGAAACGAAAGGTAGTATCGGCCTTGGGAAATTTTGGAAATTTGTAGATCTGGAACGCAGAACATTTAGGGACGGTGCTCATCTGAGCGTTCTCAACAACCAAATCACACACAATCGCTCTAATCTTGAACATTTCCTTTTCTTTTTCCATAGATCGTAATCTACTCCTAATTGGGAATTTGACGAAGTGCTTGATTTACTAGCCTTTTGTTTTCCCTATTGCTTCAGCCGATGCTTTGATATGATTTTTTTCTCAGTTCGGTAATTATTGAACCAATTCATTGCCTTTAAGATCATGAGATAAATTTGAATGAGTCCATTAGTATAAATTACTGTGATTGCAGTATAATCAAGACGGCTATCTATAACAAACGTGCGGCCCAGATATCATTCTAAGCTCCCAGTGAATGGTATCATAATTCTTCTTTGCAGAATTAATGAATGACCATCGCCGTCTACACGCTTTCAACCACATCTGCGAGCAAGATTGAATCATCACAGAGAACTGTCACAACCTGCCACAGCTGAAATAAAAATAAATAAATCTTACCTGAATTTTGCGATCCCGGAGGAGCCGTGTTCTCCAAGTCTCCCAAGCTCCTCCTGGCCCATGGATACTCATCGAGATCAATCCGATCTGTATTGGAACAGGGGATATCCTCGAGCACTACTTCGTTCGACGAGGGAATTCCAGTGTCAATCGACTCGGTGAGGCTCCTGTCACCAAATTCATCCATAATGGCATTGTGTATCCGTCGTGTAGCTGCATGGAAGCTGCCTATGGGATGGGATGAAGAGTGGGTTGTGCCGTTGGGATGTGAATTCTTCTCTTGGTGTCCAAATGAATCCGACAGATGATGACCACAGACAGGCTATATGAGGTATCAGTCCAGTCCCAATAGTGCGAAGCGGGGCTCTGACCTGTCCTGTAGAGGATTAAGAATGCCGGAAATGCTAGGCTATTGACATTCGATTAATTTGTAATTTACACCAGTCATGTATAACAGAGCATTTACTCTTAAGACCTGTCATATCGTTGCTCAGACAACCGTTTGTAACATGACATCAAGAAATACCTTAAATGTGATGGTGCTGGTTAGTGTTATTGTTAGGATGAATCTGGCTGTATATTAGATGAAGCATTGGGAAAACAATCATAAATTAGATACGCGTATCGTAGGAGACCTTAATGAAAATTAGCTACGATAAATGATAGCACTGGGATACATACTTTGCTCAATCAAAACCTGAGTTATTGGCTTTGTGTGCACTGTTCTGAACTCTCTCAACTGCCTCAGGTTTCCAAGGGAATTTGAAAGGATGGTTGCAACAGCTACTGTGTCAAAAATAATGAGGAGTATATTATTGATGACTTGAACTGGAGAATACATAAGCAGTAAAAAAGGATTGAAACAAGAGAAGCCTCACATCTGAACATTATGTGAATAGAAATATGAAGGAATACAATCAACATAACTCACAATTGCATCATTTTCAGCTCCTGATCAGTTGGTGCACAATTGTTTACTCGTGTCAAAAACTTCGATGCGCAGTTTAAGTTTTATCGGTCATAACAAAGTGAGAACATTAACTACATACCACAATACACACGGCACTTCCAATAAAAAAAAGACCAAGCACGAAAAGAGTCAATTTCTTATGCTTGGAAACGGCATATGCCCGTGCCATTAACAGCCCTGGTAGAATAAATAGATAAATTATTGAGTGAGAAATTAGAGCCACTGTCACCTTGGATTCCTGTAAGGGGTAGAATTCCAATAATATTCTCAACGTGAACTAAGGCATTACATATACTGTTTTGACATTAGATTCTGTGTTGAACATCATGAGAGTCTTACTAGACCCAGATCAATGTGGACTGTTTGCAATCCATGACATAGAACTGCTCACCTTGATAGATGGGCCTTGGAGACTCTGGGCTACTTGGATTGTGATCAGGGAGATGGCACCTCCATAGCGAGCCAACAGATACAACACAGATCCTAATCTGAACTTTTTCATCCAAATATATTTTCTTTCACAATAGAGTGTGAGGGGTGTATCATATATAATCAGTGCTATTTGAAACAGTAAGGCCACAACAAAGGTCATATAAAATTACTTCTGGACTTACCATAGCCAGCAGTCAGGACATAGTAGGTGGCCAAACTGTCGGGATCATAAATTTCTTCAACATAGAACCGTTTAGGGTACTCACAAATCTGTTGCCTCTTGTATGAGGGCTTGATTAGTCCCTTGAGCAGACATGAGGCAAGTGAATTTTGAGAGGGAGTGGATTGTGCGTTAGAATGAGAGCTGATAGGTGGAGCAGAACGTGCAAGCTTTATGAGAATCATGGCTGAAGAAAATATATTGGTGCAACGAACTAAGATGGTATCTCTGGCAGTATCACTTGATGAAAGATGATGTATAGAGGTAGCAACGCCACAGAAGTCATTGATGATACATAATAACAAGTACTTGAAATAACCTTGCGAACAATGATATTCTTCGTCGTGTCAGAGCTCAGATCTCCAATCTAATTGCCTTGAACCTGAACACAATGCTCTGAGAATTTCAAGATGATACTGTCACAACATGATGACTCCTCGCCCTAATGCCCATCAAAAGGCTGCATATCAGATGGTACGAGAATCTTGAACCGTCTGTTACCAACAAACCGGTGACGCTCAATCCGTACATATAGCCCTATACCTGTGTTCAATTCCACTGGTCATTTAAACTCACCTGATCCTAGTAGTTCATTATAGATGTCTGACGGAGTAAACCAACTGACAGTTTCATCAATCGGTCGACACATCACCACGTTGGTCTTTGATGGAAAGTTTTTTTGGAAGGTGCGCTCACAACATTGTCGAGAATATGCTCTCAGCGACCATTAACACCATTGTTATGAAACTTACATTATAGTGAACCCATTTCCTGAAACCATGCCAGACGCTGATGAATTAGAAAGTGTCTCTTGGCTGACTCGGTCAGGCTTAAAACAAGGCAATCGAGTGTAGGAAAGACATATAAGGTAAACCATCGTGCCTTTTGACCAACAAAACAGTGAACAATGATTTATGATGGCTCAATCTTTTGATGAAGTGGCATTAGAACCTGATATATAGCAGGTCCCCAAACACTCCTTTACATGGGGTGCCTTGCAGAGGATTTTTCAGGTAAATAAATATCTGAAAGCAGTGATGAACTCACCTAAGCACGTCCCTACCCGAATCTACCCTATCACCAATAATAGTGGCAAGTGAGTAAATGTCTTCGGAACTCATAGCTGTTTGTCGTACAAGTCGCATGCAAAAGATTAGATTATGTAATGAGCGCTTGAAAAGAACCAAAACACCAAGTTTGGAAAATTTGAAAACTTGTAGATCTGGCACGCACAGCATTGAGAGACGGCGCTCATCTGAGCATTGTCAAATACCAAGTCACACATACTTGCTCTAATATTGAACATTTCATTTGCTCTTCCATGGATTGTAATCTACTCCTGATTTGGAATTGAATTGGTGTATCAGCCTTTGGTTTTTGTTCATCCGATGGTGAATTAGGCCCATAAGAGAAAATTGGAAAACTTTCATCAGTCGATCGCCACATCACGTGTGTTTTCGATGGCCATATTTCATAGAAGCTATGCTCACAACTTAGCCGAGAACTGCTTACATTTTAATAGCGAACCCATTTCTTGAAACCACGCTAGCTCCAAACTAAAAACTAAAAAAGGTGTATTTTGTATTCGGAAACACATGACAGCACTATATCATAGCCGTCCGGATACTACCTTTCCCACATGGTCTAGGATCTTTGATGCTCCGGTGCGTAGTCCACAGTCTCTCCAGATCTCCAATCTCCTTCCACAATCTCCGCCAAATTGTCTTGTTTCCAACATCTTCGAAGATGTGATCACTTCTTCGGCTTTTAAAATATGTCAGCACTGGTCTATGGCTATGAACAAACACTTGCACATGTTCTCCACCTACGTCAACACACGCTCCACAGATGACGTACTTTACTCCTCGATATCATTGTCCCTATTCCACTCTAATTCCGCCTCACACCAGTATGAAATCAGTAGTATGCTTCCCCGAGTCGCATTCCCACTTAACCACTGAGCAGCCTGCCTAGGTTAGTACATCATGTTGAGAATTGCGAGTTATAATTCGGCCTGTCATATTTACGGGTGGGCGGAGGTTTCCGAAACGAACACGTCACGAGGGTCTCATCTTCTTTCCCAGAAGCTGAGACGTGAGTATTGACAGTATATTTTTGTCTTAGCATTTACTGATTAGAAATGTAAACTCTTGTCTATTAGGTAGTGACTATTTAACTTCATCTTCTTTCCCAGAAGCTGAGACACTCTTGTATATTAGTTCCAGTTGCGCTCATTTCAACACATCAGTTAGTTGAAAGGTATGTGGGACTTAGAGTTTCCTCACTTGATTAGGGTGAAAATCGCTTTTCCTCTGGGAATCTCGGCAATCCACGTTTAAATCTTGGATTTGTCACATGTTCAGTTAATTTTACCATATTTCATGATATTTCATGGTCATGCCGGATATTACAGCTGGTCTTTCACCCAATATCATTCATAAAGGGAAAATCGGGAGACGGGATAATAAAGGGGTTTCATTCTTTTTTGAATTTGTTCATCTTCTTTCTTTATGCTATCCTCAATATCCAAAGTGATTTCCAGCATTATTTATCTTTTATCTTCCGGGATGATATCTAAAATACGATGACACAAGTGCTATGCGCCGTAAGTTTACTTCAGAAGCTCGAAGAGTCAAAGGCCATGACAAGAATAATACCCCTTCACATGTGCAATGGACATGTCAGCTCAGAAAAAAAATTGGATTCTGAGCAATACTTCGGATGACAGGCAGAGACCCGTTATGGACTCCCAGCAGTACACATAGTATGCAACTCCATCAATTTCATGTACTGGGGAAAGTATCAAACCAGCAGTGCCGAGCCATGAGTTTGTCTTTCGGAATAGCTCTTTAGGATTCACCTTAGATGTCTCAAAATTTTCATGTACCATCTATGCGATTAACCTTGAGGGCTCACTTTCTTGTTGGCAGATCTTTAAACTGAGTATGTGATTGTGGGAATTCTGAAGGAGGATTCGGTATTGTTAGGATTATGTTTTGAGCGTTTGAGAGTTCAATGTAGTGTAACGAGTATGGCGTGGAAAGTGAAAAGAAAATGAGTCGGCAGGAACAGGCAATCCCAGAGCAGGATGATGGAGAGGGCTAGGAACCAACACAAAGACTTACCTAGCGCGAAATGGAACCGCCACGATCTCATCGGCATCAAAGTCAGCCCGTATTTTGGAGCAAACAAACGAAAAGAAAGGTAGTATCGGCCTTTGGAAATTTTGGAAATTTGTAGATCTGGGACGCAGAACATTGATGGACGGTGCTCATCTGAGCGTTCTCAACAACCAAATCACATATAATTGCTCTAATATTGAACATTTCATTTGTTTTTCCGTAGATCGTAATCTACTCCTAATTTGGAATTTGGCGACGTGCTTGGTTTACTAGCTTTGGGATTTTCATATTACTCCAGCCGATGCTTGGGAATGATCTTTTCTCAGTTCTGTAATTATTGAAACAATTCATTGCCTTTAAGATAAAGCCTTCATAAGATAAATTTGAGCGAGTTCTTTGGTATAAATTACTGTGATTGCAGTATATTCAAGCACTGTATTCTATAACAAACATTCAGCCGAGATATCATCCTAAGCTCGAAGTAAATGCCATCACAAAGCGTCTTTTTCCATGAATGACCATCACCATCTACACACCTTCAACCAAATCTGCGAGAAAGATTTAATCATGACAGAGCACTATCACAACCTGCCACATCTGAAATAAACAAAAAAAGCTTACCTGAATTTTGCGATCCCGCAGGAGCGGCGTTCTCCAACTCTCCCAAGCTCCTGCCGGCCCATGGATACTCAGCGATTTCAATCCGATCTGTGTTTGAATCGGGGATATCCTCGACCTCTACTTCGTTCGATGAGGGACTTCCAGTGTCAATCGACTCGGTGAGACTCCTGTCACCGAATTCATCCATAATGACATTGTGTATCCGTCGTGTTGCTGCATGGAAGCTGCCTATTGGATGGGATGAAGAGTGGGTCGTGCCGTTAGGATGTGAATTCTTCTCTTTGAGGTCCAGATGATTCCGACAGACGATGATCATAGAGAGGCTATATCAGGTATCAGGCAAGTCCGAATAGTTGAATGGTGGGACTCTGACCTGTTCTGCACAGGAAGAATAATGGGGGAAATGCTAGACTATCGACATTTGATTAATTTGTTATTCCCACAAGTTATATCCAACAAAGCATTTACTCTTAAAACCTGTCATAAAGATTGCTCAGACAACCGTATGCAACGCGACATGAAGAAATACCTTCGTTGTGATGGTGGTGGTTAGTGTTATTGTTAGGATGAATCTGGCTGTAGATTAGACGTAGCATTATAAAAATAATCATAAAACAGATACCCGTATCGTAGCAGACCTTAATAATGATTAGTCGCGATAGACTATGACACTTGGATACATACTTTGCTCAATCAAAACCCGAGTTAATGACTCTGTGTGCACTGTTCAGAACTCTCTCAACTGCCTCAGGTTTCCAAGGGAATTTCACAGGATGGTTGCCACAGCTACTGTGTCAAAAATAATGAGGAATATATCCTCAATGGTGTTCACTGGAGGATGCATAAGCAGTAAAACAGAATGGAAACAAGGGAAGTCTTACTTCTGAAAATCATATGAATAGCTGTGTGAAGGAATACAATCAACATAACTCACAAGTCTACCGTATTCAGCTCCGAATCAGTTAATGCACAATTGTCTACAATTGACACAAACTACAAAGCGAAGCACAGTTCTTATTGATCGTAAGACAGTGAGAGTATGAACTAAATACCAGGATAAACACAGCACTGCCAATAAATAAAAGACCAAGCACCAAAAGAGTTAATTTCTTATGCTTGGAAATGGCATATGCCCGTGCCATTAACAGCCCTGGTAGAATAAATAGATAAATTATTGAGTGAGAAATTACAGCTGTTGTCACCTTGTATTCCTGTAAGGGCTAAAATTGAACTACCATCTTGAAAGTCAACTAAGGCATTACATACACTGTTTTGACATTAGATTCTGTGTTGAACATCATGAGAGTCTTACTAGATCCGGATCAATATGAGCTGTTTGCCCTCCATGGTGTAGCACTGCTCACCTTGATAGCTGGGGTTTGGAGAATGTTGGCTACTGCTATTGACATTTGGCTGATGACACCTCCATAGCGAGCCAGCAGATACAAGACAGATCCTAATCTAAACTTTTTTTTCCAGGTATGTTTTCTTTCATAATGGAGTTTGAGGAGTGTATCATATGTAACAAGCGCTATGTGAAACAGTAAAACCACAACAAAGGTCATATCAAATTACTGCTGGACTTACCAAGGGAAGCAGTCTGGATATAGGAGACGGCCAAACTGTGCGGGTCATCAATTTCTTCAACATAAAACAGTTTGGGGTACTCACAAATCTGTTGCCTCCTGTAAGAGAACTTGAGCATTCCCTTGAGAAGACATGAGGCAAGTGAATTTGAGAGGGACTGGATTGTGCGTTGGAATGAGAGGCTGATAGGTGGAGGCAGAACGTGCAGGCTTTATGAGAATCATGGCTGAAGGGAAAATATGTTAGGGAAACGAACTAAAATAGTATCTCTGGCAGTATCACTTGATGATCGATGACGTGTAGAGGTAGCAACGCGACAGAAGTCATTTATGAAACCTGATAACAATTACTTGAATTAGTCTTACAGAGAACAGCGATTCTTCTGCGCCATGTCAGACCTCCGATCTCCAATCTAATAACCTTGAACCTCCTTCGGGAACACACTTTTCGGAGAATTTCAACATAATACTCTCTCAACATAATGACTCCTCACCCTAATTCCCAACATAAAGCGGCATATTAGACGGCGCGAGAAGCTTGAACCGTCTGTTACCAACAAACCGGTGACGCTCAATCCATAACTATAGCTGTATACCTGTGTTAACTGGTCATTTCAACTCACCTCATCCTATAAGTTCATGATAGATGTCGGACGGAGTAAGCGAACCGGCAGTTTCATCAATCGGTCGACATATCGCCACGTTGTCTTCGATGGAAAGCTTTGTTTGGAAGGTGTGCTCACAACTTTTTTGAGGTCATGCCCTCAGCGACCATTAACACCATTGTTATGAAACTTACATTCTAGTGAACCCATTTCTTGAAACCATGCCAGACGCTGATGAATTAGACAGTGTCTCTTGCAGAATATTAGCCTTGAAATGGAAAGGAAAACGTGTACATTGTATTCAAAAAACCCATGACCGCACTATATCAATGCCACCGATGACAGAATGCACGAGAAAGCAGGCATGCGAGAAACGATATACATAAAATTTGGCTGTCTCGGTCAGCCTTAAAACAAGGCAATCTACTATAGGAAAGACATACAAGATAAATCATCGTGCCCTTTGAACAAAAAAACAGTGAACAATGTTTTATGATGGCTCAATCTTTTGATGAAGCGACATTAGAACCTGATATATATCAGGTCTCCAAGCACTCGTCTACATCGGGTGGCTGGCAGAGGATTTTTCATGTATATAAATATCTGAAAGGAGTGATGAACTCACCGAAGCACGTGGCTACCCGGATCTACGCAATCACTAATAATAGTGGCAATGAGTGGGAACTCGAATCCCAATTGCGCTCAAGCGCTCATTACATAATTTAAACTTTTGCGTGTAACTGGTACGACATGTCAAGTCGAAATAGCTTCGAGTTCTTCAAGACATTTCGAACACGAGCGTACTACAGAAATATGAAGACTTCCCTGATCGAGCTAACCGTAGCACTTCTACTCCTTTCCGTCTTACGCAGCATATAGTCCGAACTCGCGACGTCAATCTCCTCGAACCATCGAACCAAGCCTGTTGTGTCGAAAGCCTGGCATTCTGAAGGCGAACTTGATACCAAGGTCAATGTAAACGGTGGACCTGGTAGGACTCTGAAAATCTCGGTTGCTTATTTCATTCCTGCAGGCAGTTCCTCTCGTCTAAATCCCCCTCAGTCACACTCCACACATCAAGCATGGCTATTTCATTACTGGGTATTATCCCCACGAGATAGACCTTTATCACTCACAGTCCGTACCTGGTTCGTGCTAGGCACTCCGCGTTTCTAACACAAGAGCCTAGTCGTCCTGTAGGACTTATAAAAGATGTGCTCCTCCTTCTCCTTTTCCAATTTTCATCCCATTCCGCTATCAATTCCCGATGCGTGTACTTCAGCCATAGAAGCTATGCTCACAGAACCTTGGCGCCCGTCCCACTCGCTCGTGGAAGAAGTCCGTGTGTACATCCACAGGAAATGCTGCGCAGACGTCCTGATTTCCTCCGCGATGCGCTCACAACGGAGGACGCCACTGGGTGTACATTCTCAAAGTCCGTGCATACCGTTCTCGGTGCATATATTTTCAGAAGTAACTGGTGTGACCAAGCAGGCCCTCACTTCAATTACATACTCTATTAGCCAAAGGTTTCATACAACTCCACCACTTTTCCACCACTTACCGAATACTCTTTGAGTAAGTTACATGCTTCTCTGGTGTGAAAGCATATAATCTGGATATGGGCGGTGCTGTGAGATATGAGGCGAAGGTTGAGGTAGGCTTGCTGACCAGGTATCTACAGCAAGAACAGCATAAGCTATACCAGCACCATCCCCCAGCAGGTCCAGCCTCAATCACGCGCCGATGATACACACAGCAGCTACATCAGAATACGTGAATTCTTATATCCAGGAATGACAGCCGGCTTCCAGGTATACAGTCCAAAACACCAATTCCACCTCTCTTTCCCTTCTTCGCTGTGAAATGTGTTCCGACTCTGACACTGGTGACGTTTTATAGAATTAATTTAGCAATATATCAGTCCTTTTATATGTTCCTGTCGCTCTCTACGGCTCTTGATCAGCGGTCTCCGAGATTGCGCTTCCTGCCCGCTTATCTCTGTTCACCTTACGCCATGAACTCCACACGCATTTACACATCGAGATCTCAAACGCTAAAAACATAATCCTGACAACACAAATTCCTTCTTTCAACGTCCTCAAAAATTCGCACTCACACTCAGTTTAAGATATGTCACCAAGATATGAGGTCTCGAGGTTCAATGGGCGTCATTGCGCTATTAAATGAAAACATTAAGACAGCTTAACGTGAATACAGTGTGAGCGACTCCTCCTTGCGCAAGTCGGTTTATACAGCGTAGATTCCTAAACAGGTTCACGTTCCTGCGACAAGTCGGCAAAGTTTGAAAAAGCACAATGTTTCAAACATGAGGGTACTGTTAAATTGTTGAAGATTCAACTGAACTAGTTATCTGTCGCGCTTTGAAACCCGTCAAGTTCTGGTGCTACGCCCCCTTCGAGATTACGAGGCTGATTTGCGACGTCCATGGGGTCAAGTTGTGTCAAGGGCGGGAGAGATTCTGACGATAAGGTTAGTGCAATTCCCGGTGGCATCGAAGAACCGGACAGGATCTGCCTAAGTCCATGCTTCCCTGCCACGAATGATCTCCTGTGACAAGTCGAAAGAGGACACGTTCAAGTTGGCAAGGAATGTTAACGTTTCAAACACGAGCGTATTATTAAATTGAAGAAGTGTGGCCTGAACGAGTTGTCTGTCGCGCTTTGTGTTAGAACCAATGGGATTTTTCCTAGTAATTATACATATTTTTCTGTTCATTTCAACACTAAAACCCAAATAACTCCTCCAATTCTATTCCCCTCCGGAAACAACTTATCACAGGGTCTACAGACAACATGAGGAACCTACAACAATATTTTCGTGATTTTAGGGACATTTTTGGATGAATACCACCTGATTGGCCTGGTACCTGACCCAAGAACCCAAATAGTCCCTCAGGGTTGATGGATGGAAGATTATTGATGGGCACAGTATTTTAATATGTTAGTTTTCTCATTTCTTCTATCTTTTTCCAGGGCACGGCCCAAATCTTTTTCCTTGCCCACATACCCACGTTCCATCACGCACCCGGCCGTATCAGAACGGTCTCCGATTACAGTCCGATAATTTTTCATGATTGCATAGCCGTTTTATTTCTTATAAATACCTAGCTGTATCTAGCTAAACTATAGACAAGTAGAAATTACATTTCTACATCCCCACTCTTACTAAACCTCGAGATATTCTTAAATTCCTATCCGCGCTGAACCGAAGGTTAAGCGCCGGGCATCGCACTTTCCTATTTCGGACAAAAACTCCAGAAACTCGTCGTACCAATTTCTGGATCGAGAGTTAAGTTCTCAATACTAAATAACATTTTTACATTTCACCATCTATTATTTTTACCTTGTGGGAGGACCACAATTCCATAAACCGGCGCTTTGGCGCTCAGGCCGGTTTCCCGGAACGGCGCCTAAGCGGAGGCTAAACCCGGGACTCAGCTCCCAGTAGAATTGCAATATAGCAATATTTTACTTCACAATAAATACAGATAAAATAACCAAGAAATACCCAAGAATATTCTTCTATTTATAAAACCGACAATTTAATATTCTGCCCCGGGAAAACCCACAGAAATCTAATCTGCTACACCAAACTACACTTTGGAATTCATCGAGCCCCCGCGCTACGCCGAGCGCCGAGACTTCACGCTGACTGGCGCGGGCCAAGCCTGTTGTACCGAGGGTCCGACATGCCGATGACAAAGCTGGATAGGATCTGCCATTACGGGTACTTGGCGCCAAGACATTGATGCCCTGCGAACCCCATCCAGGAAATTGGCTCGTTGTTTCCATTTTACATCCGGCCCTGCGGAACAACTCTACGAGATACACCATCGACACCCTGTCTCCGGTTATGACTTAGCACTCTGCTTCTCAAAACTAGTCGTGCCACAGGCTTTGTTCAGGTTGCCGTCATCTCTCTCCTCCAATTTCATCACGTGCCACCTTCCACTCCCCACACGTGTACTTGTGCCATGGGCGTTATGTGAACGTATCCCTGATACCCGTCCCGCTCGCACAAGGAGGAGATCCGTCTGCACACCCAGACGAGCTACTGTCCAGACAACTTCCATGTGGTTCATGATTTGTTCACATCTGCACATCTGAGGGACCCCACTGGAGGTGCATTCTCAACGGGTACAGTAGCAAGAACTCTACACAAGCGTACGTGGACAAGCCTTCATTACAATTACTTACTGGATTGGCAAGTCGCCTCTTTGAGAATGCTGGACACCACGCGCTCGTTAAGCAGCTGCTTCGAGGATACGCACGCATACACATGGTGGCTGCTGTAAGGCATGAGGCGGAGGTTGTCGTGAAAATGTTCATGAGTAATCAGCGCCAACAGCAGCATAACTAGTACCAGAAATCTCGGTACCAACATCAATCGTTGCGTGATTACCCTCGCAGACGCTGCACCAACCTGCGTTCTCTCGCCTAGGTACAACAGCGAGCTTCCAGCAATCCAATCCAAAATACCTATACCATTTCGTTTTTAGCTTGTTCACTGTGGAATGTGTGTCGACTCTGACACTCAGTGACAACGCGTCTCCCCCTCCAGCTCTCTAACAGCTTCCTGCAAGATTACCCTCTTCCTGAGCCACGCTCGTCGCACTCGTTCCTCACATCGAGGTCTATGGTGCTGAAAACATTCCACCCTGACTACACCAAATTGGTTTTGAGCCATCCTCTCAATCTCACACGTACCCCTCAGTAAGATGTACTAAAAGGAAATTGAGACATTGAGGGTAAAAACATCATTTAAGATATCAAATGCCCAGAACACTCCAAGATGTCTCAGACGAATCCCAGATAAAAGATAAATGCATTATTCTGCAACGAAACTCATCGACGCTGTTAAAATATGTCAGTACTGGGTCTATAGCTATGAACGCGTATACAAACACGTCCACATGTTCTCCACCTATGTCCACACACGCTCCATCTATGACATGCTTTACTTTTCCACATCAATTTCCTGATTGTCCTTATTCCACTCCAATTCCACCTCACACCATTATGAAATCAGTAGTATGCTTCCCTCATTCCTATTCCAACTTAACGACTGAGCAGCCTGTCTAGTTTAGTACTTCGGTTATTTGAAAAGTATGTGGGACATCAATAATGAGTGAATGAGGAAGGAGTTCCTCCACTTGATTAGATTGAGGATCGCTTTCCCTCTCAGCATCTCGGTCGTCCACGCTTAAATCTTGAATTTGTCACATGTTCAGTTGATTTTACCATATTTCTTGGTCATTCTGGTCTTTCACACAATATTAATCATAAAGCGAAAATCGGGAGACGGCACAATCATGGTGTTTCATTATCTTTTGAATTTATTTCTCTTCTTTCTTTATCCTATCCTCAATATCCAAAGTGATATCCTGCATGACAAGAATAATACCTCTTCGCATGTGCACTTGACTTATCAGCGAAGAAGAATCTTTAGATTCTGAGCAATACTTCGGATGAAAGGCAGAGGCGCGTTATGGCCCCCCAGCAGGACACATAGTATGAAAATCAATCAATTTCATGTGCTGGGGAAAATGTCAAACGAGTATTGCAGAGCAATCAGTTCGGAATAGCTCTTATGATTCACCTTAGATATCTTAAAATTTTATGTAACATCTACGCGATTAACCTCGAGGGCTCATTTTCTTGTAGGCAGATCTTTAAACTGAGTATGTGATTGTGGGATTTTGGAAGGAGGATTTGGTATCGTAAGGATTATGTTTTGAGCGTTTGACTTCAATGTAGCGTGACGAGTATGGCGCGGAAAATAAAAGGAAATAAGTCAGCAGGAAGAGGTAATCCCAGAGCAGGCTGATGGAGAGGGACAGGAACCAACACAAATACTTACCTAGCGTGACATGGATCCTCTAAGATCTCATTGGCGTCAGAAGACATTCTAGTGAGAGCGTATTCGCGTACGCTTAGAAAGGACTATATTCTGCTATAGTTATGAACAGGAAGGGGACGGAAGGACCTTGAGCACAGCCAGTGGGATCCACCGGTTGTGAATATATTGTGGAGGGATGGAGGGCGCATGGGTATTATTTCGTCTGGGTGTACACACGGATCCCTTCCAAGAGCTAACACAAAAGCTAACAAGACGAAAAATAGGGATTTGAGGACGTAGCGACGATGGCGTAAGTATGCTCGTCGAGCATGGATGCGAATGGCGGGAGGAGGAACACAGTCCTTAAGGAGGGCGAGGCTCATGTTTGGGAAACTCCGAGTACTTGGTACGAACCAGGTATGGATGGGCGGGCTAACGGTATCTCGTGGAGATCATCCCAAGTAAAGAAATAGCAATTCTTGGTGTATGGAGTGTGACGGAGGGGGATTTCGAAGAGAGGCTGCATGCAGGAGTAAAATAAGGAACCGTGATTTTTTCAGAGTCCTGTCCAGCACAGCGATGACTTCAACCTTGGCATCAATCTCGTCCTCACAATTTGGCTTTCTGTGCATATGAAATTATTTGAAAAGAAAGCCTACATAAGATAAAATTGAGCTAGTTTTTTATTTAGTATAAATTACTGCTGCAATTGCAGTATGATTATGATCGGATATCTATAACAAATGATCAGTCGAGACATCATCCTAAGCTGGCGGTCAATGACATCGTGCTGCTTCTTTTCCTCCAATGAATGCCGAACCATCCCCTGTCCAATGTATCTACACATTCTCAACCATATCTGGATGAAAGATTGAATTATCACAGAGAACTGTCACAACTTGCCACAGCTGGGATAACCAAAAAATCTTACCTGAATTTTGCGATCTCACAGGAGCCGTATTCTCCAAGTATTCCAAGCTCCTCCTGCCCCATGGATACCCATCGAGAGCAACACGATCTGTATTGGAACCAGGGATATCCTCGAGCTCTATTTCGTCAGACAAGAGAATTCCAGTGTCAAAAGACTCGATGAGACTCATGTCAGCAAATTCATCCATAATGGAATTGTGTATCTGTCGTGTAGCTGCATGGAAGCTGCCTATGGGATGGGATGAAGAGCGGGTTGTGCCGTTGGGATGTGAATTCTTCTCTCGGAGTTCCAAATGAAGTCGACAGATGATGATCACAGGCATGCTATATGAGGTATCAGTCCAGTCCGAATAGTTGCGAAGTGGAGCTCTGACATGTCCAGCACAGGAGTAAGAAGTTGGGAAATGCTAGGCTATTGACATTCGATTAATTTGTAATTCACACCAGTCACGTCTAACAAAGCATTTACTCTTAAGACCTGTGATAATCGTTGCTCAGACAACCGTTTGTAACATGACATCAAGAAATACCTTCATTGTGATGGTGCTGGTTAGTGCTATTGTTAGGATTAATCTGGCTGTAGATTAGATGAAACATTGAAAAAAAATAATCATCAATTAGGTACCCGTATCGTAGGAGACCTTAATAAAAATTAGCTGGGATAAATGATAGCACTGGGATACAAACTTTGCTCAATCACAACCTGAGTCAATGACTTTGTGTGCACTGTTCTGAACTCTCTCAACTGCCTCAGGTTTCCAAGGGAATTTGAAAGCATGGTTGCAATTGCTACTGTGTCCAAAATAATGGGGGGAATATTATCGATGGTTTGAACTGGAGAATACATAAGCAGTAAAACAGAATTACAACGAGGGAAGTCTCACATCTGAAAATTATGTGAATAGAAATATGAAGGAATACAATCAAAATAACGCACAGGACAAACATTTTCGCCTCCGTATCAGTTGGTGCACAATTTTCTACTATTGTCATATACTACGAAGCGCAGTGCAAGTTTTATAGGTAATAACAAAGTGAGAACATGAACTACATACCACGAGAAACCCGGCATTGCCAACAAATAAAAGACCAAGCACCAAAACAGTCAATTTCTTATGCTTTGAAACGGCATATGCCCGTGCCATTAACAGCCCTTGTAGAATAAATAGATAAATTATTGAGTGAGAAATTAGAGCTGTTGTCACCTTGTATTCCTGTAAGGGCTAGAATTACCATACTACCATAAAAGTGAATTAAAGCATTACATAGACTGTTTTGACATTAGATTCTGTGTTGAACATCATGAGAGTCTTACTAGACCCGGATCAATGTGTGAGATGTTTGCAATCAATGGCATAGAACCTCTCACCTTGATATTTGGGAGCGCGAGACTGTAGGCTAATCTTAGTGACATCAGGGCGACGACAGCTGAATAACGAGCCAATAGATAAAGCACTGATCCTAATCTGAAATTTTTCATCCAAATATGTTTTCTTTCATAATGGAGCGTGAGGAGTGTGTCATATAGAGCAAGTGCTATTTGAAACAGTAAGACCACAACAACGGTCATATAAAATTATTTATGGACTTACCAAGGCAAGCATTCAGGACATAGCTGTAGGCCAAACTGTCCAGATCATAAATTTCTTCAACATAGAACAGTTTAGGGTACTCACAAATGTGTTGCCTCCTGTATGAGGACTTGATTATGCCCTTGAAAAGACATGGAGCAAGTGAATTTTTTTGACAGGGTGTAGATTGTGCGTTGGAATGAGAGGCTGATAGGTGGATGCAGAACGTGCAAGCTTTATGGGAACCATGGCTGAAGGGAAAATACGTTAGTGCAGCGAACTAAGATAGTATCTTTGGCAGTATCACTTGATGATCTATGATGTGTAGAGGTAGCAACGCGACAGAAGTAATTTATGACACATGATAACAATTACTTCAATTAGTCTTACAGAGAACAGCGATTCTTCTGAGTCATGTCAGAACTCCGATCTCCAATTTAATAACCTTGAACCTCCTTCGGGAAAACACTGTTCAGACAATTTCAATATAATACTCACAAAGTGATGACTCCTCACCCTAATGCCCAACAAAAACCGGCACATCAGATGGTGCGAGAAGCTTGAACCGCCTGTTACTAACAAACGGTTGACGCTCGATCCGTAAGTATAGCCATATTCCAGGGTTCACTGGAAATTTCGACTCACCGCATCCTAGGAGTTCGTGCTAGATGTCTTACGGAGTAACCCAAACGACAGCTTCATCAATCTGTCGACACATAGCCACGATAGATTTCGAGTGCAAGGTTTTCTAGAAGGTATCGTCCGAGAACTTACCGGATTATTGCGCGTGGTACCAGAGCTCAGATATCCAACCTAATAACCTTGAACCTCCTTCTTGAACGCAACTTTCGAGGAATGCAAGATAATATTCCCTCGACATGATGACTCCTCCCCTTAACGCTCAACCAACAGTAGCATATCACCCGGTGAGAGGCTTAAACCCCCTGTTACCAACAAACCGGTGACACTCAACTTGCCTGTATTCACAGGACATTTCAAATAGCATCATCCTAGTAGTTCGTGATACATGTCTGGTAGAGTAAGCCAAAATATAGTTTCATCAATTGGTAGGTGCCTCACGGCCGTGGTTTTTGATGGCAAGGTGTACCTCTGCTGCACATTGACTTGCGCGCTCACTCAAGTGTATGGGCTATGGATATTCGCTCACCGCGGTTATAGTGCTTTAATAATTAATGTCTCTATAGCCTAGAGTGGTTGGGTATATGTAGGAAGACTTGTTATAGTAGAAATATTGATTTAATGTTGGATTTGTTGACATATTTTGCTGAGGTGTTGAGTTCGACTTCAGTTAAACGCTTAAGGTAGTTAGACGCCAAAGAAAATCTTTTTCCACATCATCTAGGATCTTTGATGCTCCTGTGCTCTCTGCTCAAGATCCGACCCCCCTGGCTGTTCACCTAGGGTCCCTGCGCGCTATGACCGGTCTACGGTATCTCCTGATCTCTGCTCTCTAGTGCCGCAACCCCCTGAGCCGCGTGTACTACCAAGTGTCTTGCCAAAATGTCTCCAATCCACATCATCAAACAAGCGATCACAGGTGTGGACATCGTCTGCTATTGAAATATGTCAGTACTTGGGTCCATAGCTATGGACGCGTATACAAACACGTCCACATGTTCTCCACCTATGTCCACACACGCCCCACCTATGACGTGCTTTACAATTTCATTGTTGTCCCTATTCCGCTCTAATTCCACTTCACACTGGCATGAAATCAGTAGCATCCTTCCCCCACTCGCATTCCCACTTAACCACTGAGCAGCCTGTCTAGCTTAATACAGCAGTTAGTTGAAAAGTATGTGGGACTTCGATAATGAGTGAATGAGGAAGGAGTTCTCCACTTCATTAGATGGAGGATCGCTTTCCCTCTCGGCATCTTGGCAGTTCACACTGAAATCGTGAATTTATCACATGTTTATAATTTTAAAGGGTCATGCTGGTCATTTACAATATCAATCATAAAGGGAAAATAGGGAGACGGCACAATAATTGTGTGTCATCCCTTTTTTGAATTTATTTGTTTTCTTCCTTTATGCTATCCTCTTCCAACATTTATCTTTTATCTGCCGGGAATTTATCACATGTTTAGTCAATCTTACAGGGTCATGCTGGTCATTTACAATATCAATCATAAAGGGAAAATAGGGAGACGGCACAGTAATTGTGTCTCATCCTTTTTTGAATTTTTTTGTTTTCTTTCTTTATGCTATCCTCTCCCAACATTTATCTTTTATCTGCCGGGTTGATATCTAACAAAAGATGACATAAATGTTACGCGCCGTTACTTTGAGTCAAGAGTCGAAGGCCATGACAAGAATAATACCTCTTCATCTGTCCAGTTGACATGTCAGCTCA
>QLPI01023773.1:0-10382 GCA_003314275.1 Chroogomphus rutilus
TTCTGCGTCGTGCCAGAGCTCCGATCTCAACCTAATAACCTTGAACCCCCTTCGGGAACAGGTTATTGTAGAAATTCAGGATAGGACTCCTTGAATGTGTACGGACGCCTCCACCTGACGCTGAACAAAAAGTGAAACATCAGACGTTGCCACAAGGTTGAACCATCTGGTACTAACAAACCAGTGGCACTCAATCCGTAGCCATAGCTGAATACCTGCGTTCACCAGTCAATTCAACTCACCTCATCTCAGTGGTTGGTGATATATGTCTGAAGGAGTAAGCCAAACAACAGTTTCATCAATCGGTTGGCACCTCACCACGTTGGTATTTAAGTAACTTCTCCATGTTATGGTTAATCTTGGTCCGACTGACTATAATTTTTTTCTAGGCACATACTGGGTATATCTCATTCTCTTGACCGGAGTTGAGGCATGCACTTGCCTCAAGCATTTCGCGCCTCGTGATATGGCACTGTTTATCGGGGATCGGAGGAAAGGGTTGATACATGTTGAGCGGAACCTATTTGGTTCTCTCCAATAGGGTGTTCTCGAAAGAGATTTCAGGTTATTTTCTTGCATGAGGTTAGAGATTGGAACTTAGTAAGGATGCGGGAGTTCCTATTCTTGCTGGATTTACGCGAGGTTCGAAACACGCCGAGCACGATGAATGCTTTCTTGGGTGTCGCCGTGGCAAGGTGCGAGTGCATGCAGTGGGCGGGAAGGTCAAAGTAGCGAAGGGGTCTGAGGTTGCTAAAAATGGCACGCCTGGTGGCCACGGTCCAGAATGCGGTGTAGCCGAGGCGCGTGCATGTGGCGCGCACCATCATGACCTCTGTCAATGGGCAAAGCGGGGTTTGAACGGGGTTGGTTCGAGGTGTTGTCCCGGCGCTGCAAGTCTGTAGCGCTTTTCGACGCGCTCTTCGATGCGCGCCGCGTGGAGACTCCTCCACTTACCCAGCAGGCTCCCGCGCAGGCCCAACACCGCACTATGTGTTTGATTCGCGCTCGTGTGTTCGTGTCGACCAAACCCACGGTATGTTCTCGCTTGAGCTTACTATCGAGAAAATCTTGCCATGGACAACCAACGTGGTCATGTGCCCACCGATTGATGGAACAGTCGTTTAATTTACTCTGTCAGAATGCTATCACAAACCACTAGGATGAGATGGTTTAAATTGACCAGTGTGCACTGGTTTGTTTCCATGCCTACCGATTGAGCGTCAGTGGTTCGTTGGTAATGGGCGGTTCAAGTTTCTCACGCCGTCTGATGTGCCACTTTTTGTTGAGCGTCAGGGGTCGCAGTGACATGCAAGCGTGGGTTTGACAATTGACAAAGTGAGTTGTCCGTGTGTAACCTGCGTCGTGGATAACGGTGAGTCTCATAATCGATTCCCGCAGCCTTGGGACATGGCAGAACTCACAACATACATGCGCAAGCTATGGCGGCAGCGGCGACGATATGCGTTTGTCAAAACATGTCGGTTAACGGTGAGTTACACTAGATTGTGTGTCGGCATTGTGGTGCACAGCGGTGGTTGACCGATATGTATCAGGTGGGTGCATACCTATTCGGTCAAGAAAGAGAGAATACACTTTTCAATGTGCGCGGAGCAATTAACTGCGCAACGTGAAGGCGGTCGACTTGTGAGTGCGGGGAATCGTAGCGGCCGTCACAGGCGGTGAATTAGTAGAGTCGGTCGACTTGTGAGTGCGATGAGTGTGGAGAATTGTATGTACTATGGACCCGAGTTTGCAGGAGCAATTTGGTCACGTCGTCGATCTTGCCATTTCGCTGGTGCCAGATACTTGAAGCGTGGTGTCAACGCGGAAGTACGCATGAAACAATAGATTGCACCTTTCATACCGACCCTAATTTCAGGGTTATGTCGCTAATGAGGTGGAGACGGAATAGCACTTTGAAACGCCCTAAGTTTTTAATATAGATCATGTACTGTAAAAACAAATTGGAATCACACTTTGCTTTTGTCTATCAGTCCCAAATGAGGGAAATTCAAGTTTATTGGTGTGGTCTTCCTAAATTGACAGAAAAGTCTCTATAAATCTTTACTCTACACTCCAGGCTCTTAATCTTGTCATATACAGTTCTTGCTTTAATGTCTAACATTCAACATTCAACAGCCACCCCACATAGGATATAGGGCAAGTTTCTCAACGAACCTTCTTTCTAATCCATATCTCCCACACTGTCCATACATTAGCTCACATACGTCTCAAGGGAATGAGACACTTGTACACCTGTCATGACTAATCTACCCAACCAGAGTTAGGATAAAAAGAAAGATATTACATGATGATCGCTCGCTATCCTCAACACTGCCCCCACCTCAGCTTGTTGGTCGTCATTATCCTATGATTACGACCCTGTCGATACGAACACTTATGTTTTCTTTGTGCCTATCTACTGGTCATCTTTGATATATAACCTTGTCTTGCTTATGCCTCACTCTGGCATCGTGAAAAAGTGTTCTTCAATGGCAGGAAAAAAAGCACCACTCCCACCAATTTTCTCATAAAATATGATGGTCAATACGCACCCGGGTGATGCTTGAACTTCAAATTTGGAAACCTGTACTTGCAAGCCCCCACCATTGCCCTCCACCATGACATTTCTCAACCAGACAACAACATGAGACTTCGGTGCTGGCTTGTCTCGAGATCGGTTCCAATATCATGATACCAATCTTGAAGAATGTCATGGTCGAAAAGTGTCAGAATTCTCCCATGGAGATTGGTGCCAATGAATCGTGATCAGCTCTACTTGTTAGCTTTAGTTGTGGGATAGACGAAGAGCCGAAAAAATGGGTGATCGTGACTCGAGGGAAGGGATTGAGTGGGCTCATCTTCGGGGGTGATAATGACGCTTCAACCTTGGTTGAATTTAATTTAATTCATTTTCTTCCTATGTACTGTCCTCAATATCCCAAGCGACTGCCAATATTATTCGCGGGGAGTGATATCAGGCAGGTGACGACACAAATGCTACTCACTCTTATTTTGGCCATGTAACTTGAAGAATGGAAAGGTCCCGGGTGGAATAAGCCTCTGTGCCGGTTATTGAGATTTCAGCTCAGACGAATCTTGATATTCTGAGAACAATACCTTGAATGAAAGATAGAGATCCGTTCTGGTACTGGGAGTATACGTAGGATGCAAGCCCATCCATTTCATATCCTGGGAAAACTGTCAAATCAGTAGTGAAGAATATTTGGGTTATATTTCAGATTGGCCTCTTTTCACATTACGATATCTCGATGTTTTCTTTAATAGCCTCGATGGCGCGTTTATCCTCAAGACCTCAATTTCCGGGTGATATATCCTCGATAGAAGTGTGCGTGGGGGGTTGTGGGGATGCTGGAAAAGGGAAATCTCGGAGAAGGTTGATGAAGAGTGGAGATAACAATAGCAACCAACACGATGACGTAACTATCGTGAAATGGGGTGTCAGAAGTCGGCGCGCATTGCACAGCAGCCAAGCTTAAAGAAGAGTGAAATTGATGTTTCGAAGTGCAAAACGGGACTGTAAACTGTTGAGATTATTTTGTTTTTGCGAGCGGTATTATGTCAGGTGCACGTGATCGCGAACTTTATTTGGAGTACTAACATAGTTGATGTAGTATTACATAGTCCACCGGTTATTTGTTGCCCAGCACTCCCAAGTCAAGTTTGCACCCTCCTCTGTGTCCTCATCCCTTTTGGACCGCTGTGAATTCCAACACAAATAACCCAACACATCTGGCCTCATCGTGACCCATCGAAGGCCTCTGTGACCAAAATTGAAAACCGCACCTGCCGAAAGTGCGTCAGGCCTACCGAAAGCCTGCTATAGTTGAATTGAAAGCTGCACCTACCGAAAGTGCACCAGGCCTATTGAAAGCCTGCTATACTCAACTTATGGCGCCGAACGCCCACTTCGAAAAACTCAACAAGTTGAATTATGCAGACTGGCGGTACACCATGGCTGCGCTCCTTGTTGAGAAAGACTTGTGGGATGTCATAGATGACACCTTCCCTAGGCCCCAGGGATCTGCAAACAGCAAGGCTGTAAAGGCCTATGTCAAAAAGCAACAACTGGCACATGCAAAAATAATCCTCAATATAGAGAAGTCGCAGTTACCACACACATGCTATGACAACCCAAAGGAGATCTGGGACAACCTCGAGATAGTCCGCCGTGTGTGTGGTTTTGCCACTCGACTTGTTCTTCGACGTCGTTTTTTGTACATGCGCAAAGCAGATGGACAGCCGATGAATATGTGGATCTCTGAAGTCAAGAATGCAGCTTTTCAGCTTGAAGCCACTGGAGTTACAGTTATAGATGATGATATCATCCTGGCACTTACAGAGGGGCTTCTAGACACATATGACAACTTTATTGTGGCACTGGAAAACCTTCTGCTGGTGGAACTCACACTGCCTAACATTGTTACCCAGTTACTGAATGAGGAGGTGCAACAGCCATGTGCACTAGTCAAATCCAAACCAGAACAGTATGGGGAGTCAGCACTGGCTGGTGATATCAAGAAAAAGCAATGTGTTGAAGAGATAACTTGCTATAATTGCGATGGAAGGGGCCATTATCAGTCAAACTGCCCATCACCGAGGCATGAAACGGCTGCGATGGCAGATGAAGGGTTGAAGGATGAGGGGGACCATGAGTCTATTTGCCTTTTAATATGTACAAGGTGAACAGAACTCCACACTGCTCAAGGAGGTGTGTTGAGATTATTTTGTTTTTGCAAGTGGTGTTATGTCAGGTGCATGTGATCGTGAACTTTATTTGGAGTACTACATAGTTGATGTAGTATTATATAGTCTGCCGGTTATATGTTACCCAGCACTCCCAAGTCGGATTTGCACCCTCCTCTGTGTCCTCATCCCTTTTGGACCGCTGTGAATTCAACATAAACTTATACAAGTCATGCTAAAAAAAAGCAAAAGTGATAGAAAACTATTAAAGGTGACATGGTGACAGTGTTACTGCTTTGGGTGAAAATCTCACATTTACAACAATGTACAACATCTTGTTTTGATTTACAAGCTTCTGGCTCCCCGTGTTACGCCAGCTCAGGCTGGATTAAGTCTGGAAGAAACATTTAGCATATGTTTGCTTATTTATGTTTTTATTAAACTCTTGAACCAATTGATCGCCTTAAGAAACAGCCTACATAAGATAAAATTTGGTGACTTCTTTAGTATAAATTACAGTAATACAGTATAATCACAAACAACCATCTACACCAAATGATCAGTCATCAAAATGGTGAGTATATATATTCTAGGACAACATCCTGAGCCCCCAGTGAACACTATCATCCTACTCCTGGTTCCCCAATAGATGAACCTCGATGTGCTGTTCAATCTCTATATTGTTTGGACAGCATTTGCACACAACATTAAGTCATCACAAAGAACTGGAACAGCCAACTGCAGGTGAAATAATGAATAAACCTTACCCAAATTTTACAATCCCATAGGAAGCATGTTCTCTATCTCTCCCAAACTCCTCCTGGCCCATGGATACTCATTGAAGTCAATCCTATCAGTGTTGGAAGCGGGGAGATCCTCGAGCTCAATTTCATTTGACGAAAGGAACCCAGTGTCGATTGACTCGGTGATGTTCCAGTCACCAAATTCATCCATAATAGCATTATGCATCTGTCATGTAGCTGCATGGAAGCTGCCAATGGGATGAGAGGAAGAGTGGGTGGTGCTATTAGGATGGGAATGCTTCTCTTGGAGGTCCAAATGAATTCGACAGATGATAATCATAGACAGGTTATATGAGGTATCAGTCAAGTAAAACAAATAGTCATATTTCAAGGCTCTTACCTGTCCTGCAGAGGAGCAAGAATGTTGCCAAGGGTAGGCTATTGACAGTTATTAATTTGTTATCTCCACCAGTTATATCCAATGAATCATTTACTCTTAAGGCCTGTCAAAATGACTACTCAGCAAACTTTATGCAAGATTTTATTGAGAAATACCCTGTTTAGTATGGCTGTTGTTAAGGTTACTGTGAGTATGAACCTGACTGTGGATTAGATGTGGATTTGGAATAAGAATTAAAAATTAGATACCCATATCATAGCACACCTTTATAATAATTAGCCACAATGTATTATACCACTGAGATACATACTTTGGTGAATGAAAAGCTGAGTTAGGGACTTGGTGTGTGATTCTCTCAACTCTCTCAACTCCCTCAAGTGTCCCAGTGAATCGGACAGTGTCACTGCCATGACAACTGTGTCGAAAAGGATAAGCAATGTTTCATTGAAAGTGTTAACCAGAGAATGCATAAGCATACAACAGAATTGAAACAAAGGAAGCTTCACTCCTGACAATCATGTGAATAGACAAGTGATTTGAAGGAATACAACTAACATAACTCACAATCTAAGCTTGTTCTGGTCCATCTCAGTTGGTGCACAGTTGTTTATTTTTGCAACAAACTATGCAGTACAGATCAAGTTTTATTAGCCATCACAGAGTGAGAGCATGCAACACAAACCAAGTAACACACAATAGTTCCAATAAGTAAAAGACCAAGCACCAAAGCAGTCAGTCTCTTAATCTTTGAGACGGCATATGCCTGTGCCATTAAAAGCCCTGCCAGAATAGATAAATAAATTTGCGAATGGAAAATTAGAGCCATTGTCACCTTGGATTCCAAGAAGGGCTACAATACCAATACTGTTACTAAAGTAAAGTAAGTCATTACATGCACTGTGTTGACATTAGATTCTGTGTTAAACATCATTACAGCCTTACTGGACCAGTATGAATGTGAACATTTTGTGATCCATGGCATAGAACTACACACCTTGATGGATGGATTTGGGACAAAAATGTTAATTATTGAGAAGAACATCATGAGGATGACCTCTCCATAGCGAGCCATAATATACAGGACTGATCCTAATCTAAGCTTCTTCCTCCAGATATGTTTTCTCTCATAACTGAATGTGAGGAGTGTGTCATAAACCAAGAGTGCTATTTCAAATAGTGAGATCACAATGAGTCCCCATAAAATTACTACTGAGCTTACTCCATGCAGCAATCAAAGAATAGTTTCCAGCCAAACTGTCCAGCTCATAAATTTCCTTGAATCGGAACAGTTTAGGGTACTCACAAATCTATCTCCTGATGGATTAAGACTCGATTATTCTCTTGAGAGGACATCCCGTGAATGAATGTTGAGAAGGACTGGATCATGTTTTGGAATGAGAGGCTGATGGATAGAGGCAGAATGTGCAGGCTTTACGAGAGTCATGGCTGGGTAAAGGGAAAATATGTTGTTGAAACCAAGATAGTATGTCTGCTACGATTTCACTTGATGGTCAGTGATGCATAGAGAGGGCAGCACAATAGAAGTGATTCAACAAACTTGATATCAAGTCCTTGAAATATCCTTCCAATGAACAGTGAGTCTTTTCCCACCTGTCAGAGCTCCGATCTCATGCTTGAACCGTCAACTCCAAACATCTTCCCCAAACACATACTCCCACCCCAACCCCCAGTCATCATTGACGGAGAACCCAAATACGAGATCTCCGAGATCCTTGACTCAAAGATCAATGGAAGAAGACGAAGGTGCCCCCTTCAATATCTAGTTAAGTGGTCCGGATATGAGGGCACTGCGGATGAAAAGTCTTGGCTACCAGCCAATGAGCTTGACCATGCCTCGGAGGTGGTCTCTGACTTCCACAGAGCTTACCCCGACAAACCAGGCCCCATGACAGTGTCCTAGGACCCCTCACCCTGGTTTTCAACTTAGGCATTCACTCAATTGCAAAACAAAAAATATATATTCACAACTATCTACTCTGGCGAATGTGGTGTATCCTGCTCCAAATCTAACTCATCATCTCCATTTGGACCCCCCTCATGGTCCTTCTCCTTCTCCTTACCCTTCTCCACCTCCTTATCCTTTTTTGACTCTTTCCCCCTCCCCTTCCAGTTTTCCCTCAGAACACCTCCCCACTAATCGTCAGTTTTCTGGGACCAATTGAACCACCAAGCCTGCTCCATGATTCGGAGTTTGTTCATGTACACTAAGGCATTGGCAATCCTTTTATTCTTGTCTCCGATGTCTTGGACCTCCCACCTCAAACCCCGCAGCTCCTCGACTACCTCCTTAAGAGTCACTCTGGAGTTGTCCGAGACCCAAGATGCTCCCTCGACCACCACCTCCAATTTCCTCTTCTTCGGTGGTCGAACTGCTTCGTCCTCTGACATCACCCTGCCCCTCTTTGCACCCATCTTCTCCTCATCATCCCCCTCCTTACACTTCACCCTCCATTCCACACAATCCAAACATGCAGTACCCTTCCCCAAGGAAGGCCATACACAAGCAACTCCCCAACAGGTGCAATGTTTTCATACCACCAGGCTCCGAAAACCAGTCAGGGATGTCCTCGGACACCTGTCGATATAGGTCCAGATGCAGACTGATCAGCATCCTCTGACTCAACTCAAAGGGTCCGAGACCCACCTTGGCACCTCTCTCCCTTGCCCCCCTCAACTGAGCATTTTCAAAGGCCTTCTGAGCCCGAGCTGTTGGGAACCTGCTTTGGAGTCCCCTCCTTTCAAAGACTCTCGGCCACATCCTCCTTGGCCTTCTTCTCAGCCCTCTCCTTCACCTCCTTCTCCAACTTCTCCTTCACCTCTTTTTCAGCCTTTTCCTGGGCCTCCTTCTTGGTCTTTTCAGCCTCCTCCTTGGCTTTCCACTTAGCCTCCTTCACTGCCTCCTCAGCCTTCCGCTTGGCCTCCTCCTCAGCCTTTTGCTTGGCCTCCTCTTCAGCCTTCCATTTCTCTTTGGCCTCCTCTGCCTTCCTCTTCTTTTCAGCTCGGAGCTGCTCGAGCCTCTCTGAGGTCGCTCGCATCCGCTCTATCAGGACGGCTTCGCCATCATCAATGGGGGTGGGTGATGACATGGTTGGGCCACTATCACCAAAGAGGGCCCTCCTTTTATACCTTTTTTCGACACCTATCACATAATCTTCCCACCATCACTTCCACCATCACTAAGTGCTAGGACCTTAAGGCTTGGTCCTAACAGGGGGGCACTGTTATATCCATGATATAACTCCGACAATCTGAACATCTGACTTAGGGCACTACAAAGAAGCTCACTCTGAACCAAGTCCGAACCAACCCTGTTGCCTCCAAGTCTGACCAGCAGCAATCACCTCGGACCTCAGACATCCTTCCTTTCTCATAGAACAAAAGTCTTATTGTAACACCAGATGTATATTTCTCTTGTAACCTATTTTCGTTCACCTTATTATTCCCTTCACTATTCCTAATTAGTCACAATAGGGACTGCATGTATAAATACCTCCAGACTTCTGTACTATACCTTAGTTCAAATATCAACTTAGTATTCCCACTCACTCTCTGAACTCCAAACTTATACACCTCCGAACCTCCGAAATAAGGGACTGACGATCAAGGAGGGTGCAACATACAAGTTGAAGCCAAGTCCCTAAGACTCCGAACACAGGACATCAGACTGACTTATGTCAGCTTGGACTTAACTCGATCTCATGCTTAAAAAGGGGTCACTGCATATGGAATCCATCCTCATATGTGCATGGGATTGCCGACAGCACAGGCAGCAGCACTGGTCGTGTGAATGCCCCCATATATCCTAAGGGGCTGCCTGCCCCCACCAGGAACGTGGCCCTAGCGGTCCTGGAGGAGGAAGAGGAGGTCAGCATGGAGGACAAACGAGTGACGCACTGCTTGCTAGAATATGCGATGGTGGCGGCTACCCAGAGCATGGGAGTTGACCCAGTTAGCCTGGACGATGTGCATTGGTGTGAGGACTGGACAGCATGGGATGCATCTATCAAGCAGGAGCTGGACCAGCATGCAACGTTATGCATGTGGGACCTTGTAGAACCCCCAGATGGCACAAACATTGTTGGCAGTAGGCTCGTTTTTTGCTACAAGCATGATGCAAAGGGCAATGTTGTAGCCCACAAGACCAGGCTCATCGCACAAGGTTTTTTCCAGATGGAAGGTATAGACTATAATGAAACCTTCTCTCCCTGTCAAGCCCCGGATACCAAGCTCTGGTTCACTCGGTAGTACCGACCGAACAACCCTTGCCTTTTAGTCCCACATACCAGTGACAAGGCATCCCTCGCCAGTACATGGCCTCGGTCCGGTACATTTGGCTCATCGTTTGGTTCACTTTCCTCATCCTGTCCCCTCTATCCTTTGTCATTCCTTCATTCCCCTTCCCTCCCCTTGCCTGTTTACCCTTGGGGCATTCACTCTTTGTTGCCACTCGGCAGTGGCCCTATTGTTTTATGTTCAGCCACTCTCTATTGTTCTATTCTCACTCACTCTTT
>QLPI01023784.1:0-13050 GCA_003314275.1 Chroogomphus rutilus
AGTGTGATGATCGGCATAGGAGGATTGGGACTGATTTCAAGTCTTCCAATGAAGCACTTACCCTTGCACACTGAGGTTGACAAGTATTGGGAATATGACTCTGAAAAACGAGAGTCCAATGTTTAAATCTATGGGCCTTCTAAATTTGATGTTCGATGTCTCCCGAATTCCTCTAACTTGGCGAGCACTTCTTTCTTCCACCTTTGTTGTTGTTGTATGTATGTTGTTATACAATAGATGTACCAACCTGTCTCGATGTTATTCAACCTCTTTTGTGTTGCAATTTATGAGGAAAAATACACGCCTATGATAATATACTCCAACGCCTTAAATAATTTTTAAATTCGGTTCTGAGTTATTCATCGAGTTGACCACAGTAAATGAGCCACAACATTTACCAACCCAAATGAAATTGAGCCGGGTTACCCAAGGTGCAGCATATATATGTGTACATAGGGTGCATAGTGTTGTAGTTATACATCGGCTAATCTACTAAAACATTCTCATAGTCTGCAGTCCCTCACATCTCAGCCATCCTTTACTTCCCCCTTGCACTTCTCTCTCACCCAGCCACTATGTCTGCTGCATAAAAATCACGCGCCCATTGTATGTGCGTCACATGTGTATGGCATTCGGGTCACGTGTGCGTCGCTGTTGACGCGTCAGCACTAACGCGTCTCTGGGAAGGGACGTGCACAGGCAGACTCAGTATATAATAAAACATGTATTAGAACAAATAAAATACAACTAATTCCCAAATATCTTTTCCCCTCTATTTCCTCTTGTCCTCTCCTAAAGTCAAGTAATACATAGCCCACTTGTTTCAAGACATAGGTTGTAACACGGGTCACACTGCGGGTGACACCATCTCCCCTACATGTGACATGTCACAACGCACCTACACAGGTACGGGTTACATAATACCCGAGTTTAACTTTCACACTGCGGTATTGATTGTTGAATTTCGGTGGTGCTGAGCAAGGACCGCGGAAAGAGCAACTGTTTGGCTTGAACGGAGGTAATGGCAACCAATGCTCAAATTATTCCAACATTGATACCTTGTGGCACACTGTGTATTGTGATTAACTGTGATAATTAAAGGGCAATTTCTCGGTCAAGAGATACAAATTCCATGCAAGGACCAAACACATAGACTTATGATATAACTTTGTCTGTGAATGTGTTGTTGATAAGAAGGTCTCTATCCACTATGTACCCACCAAAGAGAATGTGTCAGATGTGTTTACCAAGGCATTGCTGAGGGTGAAATTCACCTAGTTTGTGGAGGGACTAGGGCTAGGCTATGATTATGTCCTCACTCAGTATGTCCTGCTTGAGGGGGAGTATTGGAAATATGCGAGTATAATCATTTTCTTCGATATTGTCGTCACCAACGGAACTATCCGGATTTGAACTCCGATCCGCACGATTTTCATTATTTGGCGCGGAGACGTGGCTCAACTTCTACCAAGAAGCTGAGCCTAACTCATTTAGCTCCTGTTGCGCATTTTTACTCTAACAAGTGCGACTATATCTCGTCTCCGAAGGATGCATCAATTATTCACTATTTATAATATTCCACCTCACGAACCCACCAAACCGCCCATTTAGTGATGCTAAGGCGCCTTTCCACGATCATGGAATTTCACCATATCAATCGGATTACATAGATATCTGATCAGAAACGTGTGCTGTTTTCCAACTGCTCTTCTTAGATGCCATCTTTTCTCAACTTGACTCTCATCCTTTACAGTGATTTCCGGTCAAAAACCTCTCGAAATCTAGAATCAACATACAGCTTCGGAAGTTCAAGACGATGGACAGCATCCGGCGTCCAGTCTCTCTTCTATATGCTGTTCAAAAGCAACAAGTTTCAGACAACTGACTCTCTATCTCAGATGACATGGTCTACAATTTGCCAACAAAGTGATCATCTCAGGAACAAATTTCGGACGTTCCCATCATTGACTCGTGAGAGCATAAGTATAATCGCGAACATACTCGTTTCTTCATTCCCTTCTCTCAGTGGATTTATCCAACTTACTGGATCCTTGACCAGCTCTTCGTCACCGCTGCCCTTGTGGAAATATATATCAATGTCACTCCTAGATGATACCCTTGGGGCAATGGAAATTGGCGCTATATTGTCCATATTTCTTTATGGATGTTTCACCATGCAAGCATTCCTATACAGGCAGGGGAACATCAATGATCCACTCTGGATACAATCCCTCGTCAGTCACTCATCTATATACGCTGTAAATGCTCATCCATTCTGTAAAAGGTTCGGTTAATTTGGTCAGTCGCATCCTAGCCGTATTTCTTCAATTTTATGAATAACTAAATCTGAGGAACAGGAGTCTAGAGACTGTACACACCGTCTTCATCGGTATATTTCTGTACCACACCACGGTGACAAGTTTTGGAGATGTAACTGCAATCTTCGAAGTTACTTTCGCTATTGAATTATTTACCATCCTGAGCGCATGGATTGGGTCTATCGTCCAGGTGTGTTAACCTCTACTTTTCATCACACGTAGTAGAACTCACTCACGTGTACTTTCAGGCATTCTTCGCATACCGGGTGAAAGTAGTATCCGGTCGACTTCTCATTCCACTCATATCTTGGTTCCTCTCATTCTTGCGCATCTGTTTTGGTACCATGATGGGCATTACGGCAGTCGCCTCTAAAACTTTTCCACAATATATATTGAGGTGGCATTGGGTCGTCCTCACCCAGGTTATAATATGTGGCATGATTGACGTGCTCAATACTGCATCTCTTTGCTTTTGTTTGATTAAGATGCGATCGCCCCATTTTCGGTCGTGAGTGTTCATGATTATCATCTCATACAGCATTTCTGAAATAGGGAGACACTGGGTTAGGAGCAGAAATCGTGTTGACAAAATTGTACTTTATAGCATCGGTGAGACATCTAGTATCCGCTTCGACCTGCCCTGATATGATGATACAAGAGACGGGGTTTATCACAAGGTAGTTTCAGTATATTGATTACGAACATAATGACTTATATCACAGTAGTGTTACAGCATTGGCAATGTTAGCATGCGTATGTACAGTTTTTATCAGTCCTTGTTTGCTTTAACATACGTTATCCTTCAGGTCGTAATCAACCCGAATAGCTGTACAACTATATTTCTTTCTTCCCACACATAGACATTGATTTCCCTGGCAGTAGCATACATCGGGATTTTAATGCCTTATGCCAAACGTGAGTTGAAGAATTTGTTCTACGCTTAAATTAACACAGGCATTGTAGTATTCTCAAACACATTCATGACCTCGTAAGCCCCTCTCCATCGACACATCAGGTCAATTGTTGATCGCTCGTGAAAATCACAGACTCATCGCGCGGGAAGGCTTGAGACATAAGCCAGGTTATATAGGGTCCCATGCACAGAGGAATAATGTTTCCCCAAAACAGAACATCTTTAATGGATTTTTTGTCCAACCTACGTCTCTATCAGAGGTACGTGTCGGATCGATGTCTACGGTTGCACATGACAGGGGGCAGCACACTCGATCTGTTGATCATGAGCTCGAGAAAACCGATCTCAATAAAGACAAGCCTGTGTGTCTTGTTTTATCATTGTCAGTAGTTATGCAGATGTTAATTTCTTCCCCCAGGTTCCAAGCCAACGCCATCCATCCCGCTTTGACGAGGTTTCGAAGACAGGAATAGCGAAGCGTCTTGAAACTTAGAAATCTACAACACTTGGTTTAAGACGTGACGCAATAGCCTATTTCCGAAAGATATAGCCTCAATGAATACGAGTGTGGGGATCTTTTGAATATCGAGTTATATCAAAAACAGAGAGCTCAAAAAAATTCCGGACAGCGCGCATCAGATCTTGTCTTTCTTTCTTAGTGAATGCAATTTTTTTCTATGTACCATACACGTTGCAAAAGCGTGGATGCTACTTGTCGGACATCGATATTGCCATTTTCAACACATTCACGAATATAGTGGTAACGGATGTCGATGTGTTTGACCTGGGCATTATGTTTTGTATTCTTTGTTAATGAAACTGCACCTGCATTGTTGTTCCAAAGAATTGCTGGATGTGGCTGGGGACACCTTACTTTGTCCATTGCTGAGTACATCCAGAGTATCTGTTTCATCCCTCTTGTGAGAGCCATGTACTGGGCTTTCATAGTCTAGAGAGCAACGGTGGGCTGATATTGAGTTTCCCAAGCCATTGGTCCTCCTGCCTGGGGAAAAAACATGTCCTGAGCATGATCAACGATTGTCCAGCTCTCTTCCATAATCTGCATCCACATAACCTATTGGCCTCAGATCTTTGTTGCTTCCACCATAGGTAATTTTGTAAATGATCATGCCTTTAATGTATCACAGGACATGAGTTAAGGCATTCCAATGTGTTCATCCTGGGTTCGAAGCAAATTTGGAGAGGGTAGACACAGCATATGACAAATCTGGGTATGTAGCAATATGGGCATACATGATTGAGCCAAGAGGCTTACAATAGGGTTTGTCTGCCATGAACATGTGGTCTTCTACTGTAGTTGATCCTATGGCTCATGTGAGGACTATTCCTTCTTGGTTAATGTGCTGGGGGATGGTTGAGGATTGTTGTAGAATTGTTCTATCTGTTTTAATTTATTTGTTTTGTACTTTGTTTTTATTTCCTCTCTGTATATGTGGTATGATGCACAATACGAAGGTTTTGAGTTTGACTAAGTGCTGACCCAGGGAGGTGGCTATTGTTGAGATTTTCACAGTCAGTCCAGACCTTCCTTTCTTGTTTCAATTATCCAAGTGTGGCATGGTGGACAATCACCATTCTTTCCTTTGTTCCATTAACCGCAAGTGGCACTGTAGACTTTCCATTGTTTATTTTTCATGTCACATTGCCTTTTGTTTCTTTCCTTTTGTTTCACTTCTTATAAGTACGACCCGTTCAGATAGCACTACTTCAGACTTTAGAGTGGAAGTCTGAAGTAAGTACTTCTTCATATATTTAACTTCATCCAAACTTACTGTTATTCCATAGTTACTCTTGTGTCTAGGTATTTACTATGAATATAAGAGACTTTAGAGCGGAAGTCTGAATTACTCTTGTGTCTAGAATTTCACAGCTATGGGGGATGGGAGAGTCACATATAGGTATCTCTAGTACTACCAACATTTAGTATGGGTGTCAATGTCCCACAATATGTCTCCAGTTTTATTCCCACTGTCTCTGGGGACCTGAATGTTGATGTTGATTGATCTAACCTGATTTGGCCTGATGACATGCCTGATTACATGAGCACACAGTTGGATATGCAAGGGGCCTGTCAAGTACACATACCAAGTACCTGGTAACTCAGCAGTACTGACCGAGCAACCAGTCTATGTCCATGTACAAGTGATGAAGCCAAATGCAAATCACTCGGTACCTTGGTCTTGGCTTGGCACATCTACAATCCACATTCCTCATACCCATCCCTCATCCACTCCCTCTTCATTCATCATCCATTAACCCCACCCCAACCACTCCTTATCCATGTGCCTGTTCTACTTTGGGACATTTAACCCTTGTTTTATCCTTGGCCACAACCCTATTGTTTTATAGTTGGTCACTTCCTATTGTCCTATTCTTGGCCACATTTCTATTATCCTATTTTTCATTGTTCTATTCTTGCTTACATCCCTTCATTCTATTCTTGATCATTGTGGACAATTCCCCCACATGCTCTGCATACCTTATTGTTCTTCATTCTTTATTCCACTTCTCGCTTCTTAACTCATATAAGTAGCGCATGCATGTACATACTTCCTCATTCTGGGTATCAACTAGGCTTAGGCCCCTTTACCTTCCTTTTCCTGTTAAATTCCCTTACTTGGGCCAACATCCTCAGCACTCCCGAGTCCCTCTTCTGTCTCAAATTGGTGGCATGCATGGAGAGTAGGGCACAACGTGCAAGCACATTGAAGCCAAGGCCACTACTACTGGCCCGCAGGACTTGGCCGATTCTTTCCAGCTTCCTCGGCATCACCGACACCTGACAGGGCCATACACCCATGTAACAAAGATTGAGAGTATGGAAAAATCTGAATAAAATCTGAATAATTCATACTATACCTTGTGGTGTATTCCCACCTGGTCTGGAGGCATGTCAGGCACCAGGAATGCTGACAATGCATGGGCCAAGTGCTATTGCAATGTGCCAAATTCACAATGCTGGCAGGGAGTGGCCAAGTCCTGCAGGCCAGTCAGAGTGGCTTGGCTTCAACATACTCATGCATTGCACCCTACTTTCCATGCATGCCACTGATTTGGGACAGAAGAGATACCTGGGAGAGTGCCAATAATGTCAGCCTGAGTAAAGGACTTTAGACAGCAGAATGATATTTAGAGTGAAGAACTATCTACATACATTCACTACTTATATAGGTTAAGAAGTGAGATGTGGAACAGGGTGGCATAAGGAATGGAGAACAATAAGGTATGCAAAGCATGTGGAGGTATTGTCCACAATGATCAAGAATAGAATAAGGAATGTAAGCAAGAATAGAATAATGAGATATGGCCAAGAATAGAATAATAGGAGAGTGGGTGAAAATAGAACAATAGAAAAAAGGCCGAACATAAAACAATAGGGCCGTGACTGAATAATAAATGAATAGCGAGTGTCCTGAAGAGAAATGGGTAAAGAAAAGAATGGGGAATCAAAGAATAATAAAGAATAGAGGGGATGGAATGAGGGGAGTAAACCAAATGATGTGCTGAATGTACCAAGCTGAGACCATGTACTAGTGAGGAATGACTTGTCACTGGTGTGTGGGATTAAATGGTAAGGGTCATTTGGTCAGTACTTCCAAGTGAACCAGAGCTTGGTATCGTGGACTTGACAAAGCATGGGCAATGACAATGATATATGTGGCCTGGTAGCTTATCAGGATCATGTGAGCAACATGTTTATTATGACAGGGAGCAGTGTTCTTTGAGTTTGAGACTGGTTTTATAATGTTCTAACTATCTATCCTTTATAGAGAACTGTATCTGGTACATGAGACTATGCGTAACTACCCTAAGGTGGGATCCACATATAGTCGACCCAATGTGGGTTGCTATGTTATGATCTATTCCTGTCCATTCCTGTTCATGTGGTTCAAGTGAAAAATCTTCCTCCATGTGTCTTATACCCTCCCTAAGTTCTATATCACCATCACACCTCCATTCTGCTTCCAGTAAGTCTGCACTACCTGTATATATGCACCCTGGATATGACTTCTTCTGCTTCCCATCATGTGGGTGTTATGTCTCCTTCTTTCTATATGTCTTCTAACTAATTTCCACCCCATTGACCCTACTCCAGGTGTGGCGATCATCCTCTTGGATCTAGTATTCTCCTTATCTCCACAGGTGCCTAGCATATAAGCTGCCATTCTCAATCCACTTCCTCTAGCCTCTATATCTATGTGGGCCATATTGGCATGTAATGTTTCATTCTTTCTAATGTACATTTTTTTATTCTGACATGTCCTTATGTCTAATTCTATTTCCTGGCTCTTCTGACCTGCATATATACACTTCCTGTACTCCCAAGCCCACATATCCCTATGTCTCCTTCTACTCCCCTAATCCCTTTGTCATTTGTCCCAACATTCCTGTTGGTAGGGGTGTTGCACATGGATTGCACTCAGCCATTCCAAACCTGTCTACAACATGCTCTAGATATGCACATTGTAAAATGCTGATTGTCCCTTCTCCTCTGTCCCTATCAATCCAAATTTCCAGGACTAGGTTGGTTTTACCTAAGTCTTTTGTCTTTTATGTCCAGCCTAGTTCTTCTTTTACATGTTCTGCTTCCTCTTTTGAATAAGATAGACCTATTGTATTGTACTGGTAATAGTAATGTAATTTTCAGCTTGTCCTGACCAAACCACTGGATCAGTTGTGGATCTACAATATCCTAGTTCTCCTATCTCCCTATTTAATTCTTTCACCCAGTTATAAGTATCCAAACAAGAGTCTGAGGAAATATTCAGATAATTTTCCTGCAAATGTACTTGCAGGACTCAAATTATTTTATTGATAGTTTTGCTTTATAGATCATGGTCAAGATTATAGAATACTACTTTTACTATTTTACATCTCATATGATAAAAGTCTGGAAGGATAGGAGAGGTGAAATCATATGCAAACTTGAAAATACTTGAGAGGTTGATATAACATGACTAATGTGTGAAATAAACAATGCATATACAGGGTAAAAATGAACAGAAATAATGAAGAACATACAAGAGATTATTGGGCTTGAAAAGCAGCCACTTTTGAAATACTGTAGAGAAAGATTGGCCAGATCCTTCTCAGTCTCAATTACCATGCTCGATGAGCTGGGCACTTTACTACTTTCCAAAATGGAATGATCATTGACTGGATGATGGGATAGGGATAAAATGAATGGAGATAATGAAGAGAATGTGAAGTTTTTAATAGTTGAATGGAATTTATAGAGTCAGTGGAAGGTAAGATATGGAATTAATTGTTTCAAGTGTTTAGCACCTATGGGCACCAGATAGGATACAGGCTCAGATGACCATAGAATGTTCACTAGTAACTATACTTGAAAGATTTGCTTATCTACATGTATGTAAACTAATATGCTATCCATTTCTTGAATACAGGTAGCATACTACTCTATACATAATGCTATTGAAGATACTCCTTCCTGTTGTCAGACACCAGGAATGCGGACAATGTATGGGCTGAGCACTATTGTAATAATGCTGACTTCACGATGCTGGTGGGAATCGACCAAGTCCTGTAGACCAATTGGAGTGGCTTGGCTTCAACATACTCGTGCATTGTACCCTACTTTCCATGCATGCCACTAATTTGGAACAGAAGGGAAACCCAGGAGAGTGCCAAGAGTGCTGGCTCGAGTAAAGGACTTCAGACAGAAGGAGGGAAGACAAGAAGGCATAAACCTAGTCAATATTCAGAATGAAGAACTATCTACATACATTTGCTACTTATATAGGTTAAGAAGCGAGATGTGGAACAGGGTGGCATAAGGAATAGAGAACAGTAAGGTATACAGAGCATGTGGAAGTATTGTCCACAATGATCAAGAAAAGAACAAATGAATATAAATGAGAATAGAACAATGAAAATATGATAATAGAAATGTTACCAAGAATAAGATAATAGAAAATTACTGAATATAAAACAACAGGATCATGGCCGAGGATAAAACAATAAAGAACTGTCCCAAGGTAAAACGGGCTGAGAAATAAAAATAAACAGGGTGGGGATTAATGGATAATGAATGGGGGAAGAGTGGAAGAGGGATAGGAATGGGGAGTGTGGATGATGAATGTGCCGAGCGGAGACCAATGTACCAAGTGACTTATATGTGGCTTGGTCACTTGCTCATGGAATTAGACTGATCATCCAACTTGACACCTGTTATGAGAATGTAAGCACTGAATGGAACTGATTCTGGTAGGTGCTTTGATTACCTCCAAATCTGGAGGGAAGTAGAATAGAACTTGAATAAAAATCATTAAAAAACACAGATAAATTATAGAAAAATGTTATGAATGGATTAATAATATTACACACATACATTCAAAGGTTATTAGGCTATATACAGCTAAGCTTTACTCAACTTGGTAATAAAATGGTCCAGAAGATAGATATATGTGTGTCAGGCACCAGAAATGCTGACATTGCATGGGCTGAGTACCATTGCAATAGTATCGACTTCATGATGCTGGCAGGGAATCGGCCAAGTCTAGTAGATTAATCAGGGTGGCTTGGCTTCAACAGACTCATGTGTTGTGCCCTACTTTCCATGAACACCACTAATTTCAGAGAGATGGAGGACTCAGGAGAGTGCCAAGAGTGTCAGCCCAAGGAAGGGCTTCAGATGGGAGGAGAGAAGACAAGAGGTGGAAGCCAAGTTAATATTCAGAATGAGGAACTATCTACATCCATATGCTACTTATATAGGTTAAGAAGAGAATGTGGAATCAGGGTGGCATAAGACATGGAACAGAGAATAAGGTATGGAGAGCATGTGGAAGTATTGTCCAGAATGATTAATAATAGAACAATGAGCATAAATGAGAATAGAACAATAGAATATGGCCAAGCATAAAATAATAGGAATATGAATGAAAATGGAATAATAGAAAGTGACTGAATATAAAACAATAGGGTTATGACTGAAAATAAGTAAATAGAAATGTCCCGAGGTAAAACGGGAAAGGGGGAAGATCAGGAATAGAAGAATCAACAAAGGTAGAGGGGATAGGATGAAAGGAAGTGGACTGAGTGATGAACCAAATGTACTGAGCCGAGACCACATACTAGTGAGGAATGACTTGTCACTGGTGTGTGGGATTAAATGGGACAGATCATTTGGTTGGTACAACCGAGTGATCCAAGGCTCAGTGTCATGTACTTGACAATGTGCCTCAAATGGCTCAGCTCAATTCAAAAATGGCTTGAAAAATTGCCTAATAATTGTTAAGGTACACTGAAGTTCCCTTTCATGTTTCCAGTTGATATGGCTGGTATTTGGCCAGATATGACTTGTTTTATGTATTACATCTTCAATGTTTTGATCTGAGTTTGAATTTAGCTTACATAATAACACAGTTTTCACTTTTGTGCTCCAACAGGTTATGGGCCCCATGCTTTATCTATAGACATCTATATAACAACACCTATTGTGTTTTGTACCCATATAGGCCCTCTATCATTGGCCAGCAACTGATCCCTGATCAAAGCCCATCTAGGCACTATAAAAGCACCTCAACAATCACACCAACTTCACTTTTTTGCCCTATTTCAGCTCTCCTTTCCCTTTCCTTCCCCTCAGCTTCTCCCAGCAGTTGCTCAACAACCTCCTAAGGACTTCAGCCAGCCAGTGGTAGGACAGGATCCCTCCTCATTGCCTAGTGTTGCAAAGCCACACCCCTGGCCTAGTCTTTGACTAGTTTGCAGGTTGACTGAGGCTTCTTGTCATCCTTGGGTGCTGGAATCTGTAGTCTGCAGATTCTTAACAGTTCACCTGATTTGTGGCAAGGTTGTGCCATCCTATTCTGAGCCCTGAAGTTCTGAAGTTGTTGGGGAGTAATTGGTGCCATTTGGACCTTTTTTCAGACCTCTAGGACCCTTAGGACCCCCCTTAGGAGACTCCTTGGCCACTGCTTGGTGTTCCACTTTATTTTTACATCTTTTGCATCATATTCTGCCTATATCTGCTCCATTTGTGCATCTCTTAAACATGAAATTAAGCGCCCATAGATGAGGCATATCAATCCATTCATTGATTCACCCATAATACATCAATCTTCACACCAACCTGACCAAAAAAACCATGTCTACATCCACCTCCAATGACAATACCACCTCTCAAAAAATTCCCATGCTGTCAGACACAAATTATCGTGACTGGGCATTCAATATGACTGCCATGTTACACTCTAAGGGTTTGTGAATGCTTGTTAATAACAAGAAGAACCACCCTACAGTGTCTGCAGATCAGGAAAAGTGGGATTTGGATCAGGAGATGGCAGCAGGTCTGATTGCTTCAGCTTTAGAGGCAGGACAGTGTGTGCATGTTCAGGGAATTGAGGATGATCTGGTGAAGATGTAGAATGCCCTTCATAATGTTCATATACAGAAACAAGCAGGCACCCATTTCAATGCTTATGATGCTCTATTAACTATCATAAAAGAGCCAGATGAGACAGTCCATTCACTTATTGATGCCTTCATCACTAAAGAAAGCAGTCATCTCCATCACTCCACCTAGTCTGCCATGCTTGTAAACAAGCAGATTCCCTCCCTTCTCTCTGCCCACCTTGTCTCTCATGCCAGCTACCTTTGGTGCTATCAAGCACATGTACCGAGATTCCGATAATTTGGCAGTGCCAACCAAGCAGTCAGACTATGTCCACGTACAAGTGCCCATGCTACATGCAAGTCACTTGGTATGCCGGTCTCGGATCGGCACCTCCACCATCCACATTCCTTGCCCCTATTCCTCATCCACTCTACACCATTCACCATCCATTAATCCTACCACGTCCACTCCTCATTCCTTGACCCACCTCACCTTGGGACATCCTGTCCTTGTTTTATCCTTGGCCACAACCCTATTGTTTTATAGTTGGGCACTCCCTATTGTCCTATTCTTGGCCACATTCCTATTATTCTATTTCCATTGTCTTATCCCTGTTTACATTCCTTCATTCTAATTTTACTCGTTGTGGACAATACCCCCACATGCTCTGCATACCTTATTGTCCCACATTCCTTATGCGACATGTCACTTCTTAACCTATATAAGTAGGACATGCATGTACATACTTCCTCATTCTGGGTATCAACTAGGCTTAGGCCCCTTACCTCCTCTCTCCTCTGTAAAGTCCTCTACTCAGGCTGGCACTTTCAGCACCCCCCGAGTACTTCCTCTGTCTCAAATTGGTGGCACACATGGCAAGTAGGGCACAATGCATGAGTACGTTGAAGCTAAAGCCACTACTTCCAGCCTAGGTCTTGGCCATTACCCACCCACATCTTCAGCATTTCCGAAGCTTGACAGGTGCACTGATTCAGGAGCTTCTGCACATATGACTCCACATGGGCACTGGTTCAAGGAACTCAAACCTCACAAAGTGGATATAGAATTGGCAGACAATAGTGTGGTATATTCTGAAGGGATTGGCACAGTGGTTTTCTGCCCAAAGGACAAGAAATTGACACCCATACTTCTTTCTGATGTATTATATATTCCCCAACTTTGAAACAACCTCCTCTCAGTCCTCCTCTTGACTATCCATTGTCAGATTAAGGTCAGATTGTGGGAACCTGTCAAGTCCACGTACCGAGACCCACCCGCCGGCAGTGCCGACCGAGCAATCATCCTATATCCACGACCAAGTGCCCGCATCGCATGCATAACACTTGGTGCGCCAGTCCCGGCTCGGCACATCCGTCATCCACACTCCTCGGTCCGTTTCACCTCGGGACTTCCTGTCCTTGTATTATCCTCGGACA
>QLPI01023791.1:0-12983 GCA_003314275.1 Chroogomphus rutilus
AGGAGCTTTGGGAGGATGCCGAGGGCGTCGGCTCGAGCAAAGGACTTTTTAGAAATAGGGAGTGGACAAAAGGGTGCGAATCAATCGATATTCTGAGTGAAGAACTATCTACATACATCCCGCTACTTTTATAGTTAAGAAGCAAGATGTGGAACAGGGTGGCGTAAGGAATGGAAACAATAAGGTATGAGGCAACCACATGGAGGCATTGTCCACAGTGATCAGAAATAGAATAAGGAATGTAAGCGGTATTAGAATAATAGAGTATGGCTGAAAATAAGATAATGAAATGGTGGGCGGGAATAGAACAATAGAGGACGGCCTAAGATAAAACAATGGCAGTGGCCAGGACAATGAGTGGCCGTCATGTTGTTCGGGGGAAACGGGTAAAGGAGTGGATAGGGGGTGAAGGAACAATGGAGGGGGATGTACGAGGGGAGTGGTCCATACGATGTACAGGATGTACCGATCCGAGGCCGCGCGGTGGTGCGAGATAATGCGGGTAAGGGCCGGTTAATCGGTATTCCCGAGTGAATCGGTACTCGGTGTTGCGGGCTTGACATAAGTCTACAGTCCTGTTCTGCACTTCAAAACATCAATTTCACTCCTCTTTAACCTTGGTTGCTGTGCAATGCACATAGCCTTCTGACACCCCGTTTCACAATAAGTACGTCATCGTGTTGTTTCCTGTCACTATCTCCACTCTCCATCAACCTTTTCCGAGATTTCCCTCTTCCAACATCCCCACAACACCCCACACACACTAATATGAGGATATATCACCCAGTAATTGAGATCTCGAGGAAAAACGAACCATCAAGGCTATAATATGAAAACATCAAGATATCTTAATGTGAAACCCCAAAGACACCAATCTGAAATATAAACCAAATATTTTCCACCACTCATTTGACAGTTTTCACCAGGATATGACATGGATGGGCTTGCATCCTACATATCCTCCTAGTACCAGAACAGATCCATATCTTTCATTCAAGCTATTGTCCTCAGAATCTCAAGATTCGTCTGAGCTGAAATCTCCATAACAGGCGCAGAGGCTTTATTCCACTTGGGACCGTCCATTCTTCATGTTTCATGGCCAAAATAACAGTGAGTAGCATGTGTGTCGTCACCTGCCTGTTATCACTCCAGGCGAATAATATTGGCATTCACTTGGGATACTGTGGACAGTATAAAGAACGAAAATGAATTAAATTAAAATTAAACAAAGTTGAAGCATCACTATCATGCCAGAGGATGAGCCCACTCAATACCTTTCTCCGATTCACGATCACCTACTTTGTCAGCTCCTCGTCTATCCCACAAAGCTAAGAAGCAGAGCTGATCACGACCCATTGGCACCAATATCCATGGGAGAATTTTGACAATTTCTGACCATGACATTCTTAAAGATTGGTATCATGATATTGAAACCGATCCCAAGAGAAGCCAGCACCCAATTAATTTGTGGATCTCTGGTTGAGAAATGGCATGGCAGGGGACAATGGTGGGGGCATGCAAGTATAGCTTTTCAAATTTGAATTTGAAGCATCACCCGGGTGCATATTGACCATTATATTTTAAGAGAAAATTGGTGGGAGTTGTGCTTTTTTTCCTGCCATTGAAGAACACTTTCTCACAATGCCAGAGCTAGGTATAAACTATTTGAAAAAGAGCCTGGGAGTAAAATAGAAGATTTGACTGCAAGTTTGTCTGCAGTGATAAGATTTGTTTTTATTTTTGTTTTTTATGCTTTTTGGATTGTGGTTAAGAGATAGATTCATTAACTAATTTATTTTACATGGCATACTATAAGACTGTGAAGGATAGGGATGAGATAATCACATGAAAAGCAAAAATACAGGAGGGGTTGAAACAATATGACAAATGCTCAAGACAATTTTATACAGCATATACACAATTGTTAAACAAATGGAAACAATAGAGAACATATGGAATAATAGTGGGTTTGAAAAGCAAACATTGTTGATTGTCAAGACCACAATACCGAGCTCTGGTTCACTTGGTAATACCGACCAACTGACTGACCGACCTTTACCCATACTATCCTCACTATCATGCGGTCTCAGCTCGGTACATCTGGTACATCATCTAGACTACTTCTCCCATCCTATCCCTTCCACCCCTCACTATTCTCTCATTCCCTTACCCGTTCTCCTCTGGAACATTTGATATTTACTTATTATTTCGGTCATGGCCCTATTGTTTTATCTTTGGCCATCCTCTATTGTTCTATTCTCATCCACTTGTTCATTATTTTATTCTCAGCCATATTCTATTATTCTATTCTCGCCTACATTCCTTATTCTATTCTTGATCACTGTGGACAATGGTTTTTCATACCTTATTGTTCTCCATTCCTTATGCCACCCTGTTCCACATCTTGCTTCTTAACCCATATAAGTAGCAGATGTAGTTTGGTGTAGCAGATTAGATCTCTGTGGGGTTTTCCCTGGGTAGAATATTGAAATATCGGCTGTATAAATAGGAGAATATTCCTAGGGGTTTTTTTGGTTATTTTATGGATATTTATTTTTAAGGAAAATATTGCTCTATAGCAATTCTCCTGGGAGCTGAGTCCTGGGTTTAGCCTCCGCTTAGGCGCCATTCCGGGAACCCGGCCTGGGTGCCAAAGTGCCGGTTTATGGAATTGTGGTCCTCCCACAAGGTAAAAATAATAGATGGTGAAATGTAAAAATGTTATTTGTTACTGGGAACTTAACTCTCGATCCAGGTATTGGTATGATGAGTTTCTGGTGTTTTTGTCCGAAATAGGAAAGTGCGATGCCCGGCGCTTAACCTTCGGTTCAGCGTGGAAGGGAGTTTTGATGTTATCTCCAGGTTTAGTCAGAGTGGGGATGTAGAAATGTAATCTCTACTTGTCTGTAGTTTAGCTAGATACAGCTAGGTATTTATAAGAAATAAAAGGCTGTGTAATCTTGAAAAATTATCGGACTGTAATCGGAGGCTGTTCTGATACGGCCGGGTGCGTGATGGAACGTGGGTATGTGGGCAAAGGAAAGATTTGGGCCGTGCCCTGGAAAAAGATAGAAGAGTGTGAAAAAGAATCATATTAAAATTGCTTGCCCATCAATGATCTCCCATCCATCAGCCCTGAGGAACTATTTGGGCCTTGTACCAGGTACCAGGCCAAGTAGGTGGTATTCATCCAAAATTGCCCCTAAAATCGTGAAAATATTCCTTTAGCTTCTTTGTATGGTCTGTGAACCCTGTGAGAGGTTTCCCCTTGAGGGGAATAGAATTGGGGGAGATATTCGGGTTTTAGTGTTGAAATGAACAGGGAAATATGTATAATTACTAAGAAAATTCCATTGGTTCTAACAGCAGATGTATGTAGATAGTTCCTCACTCAGAATATCAACTTGGTTCACACCCTCTCATCTGCCCTTCCCTTGTCTAAAGTCCTTCACTCAAGCCGACACCCTCGGCATCTTCACAAGCCTCTCTCCTGTCTAAATCAGTGGCATGCACAGAACAGCAGGGCACAATGCACGAGCACGTTGAAGCCTAGCCACCCCAAAATGGTCTGCAGGACTTGACTGACCTCTCAGCTTTACTGAGTCATAACAGTATATTCTGAGTGACACTGCTATCCGTGCCACCTCCATTCTTACAATCATGCCCCCATGTACTAGATCAACAGCCGGCATGGAAGACAATCAGCTCACCCCCACAGTAAATCAACAAAGGGAGCGTGAAGCCTCTGGAACCCCACCCCTTCTCATTGGTTATACCTTGCCAACTATAGAACTGTGGCATCTCGCCTCCCCCTTTGAGCAAGAACCACGCATCGAACAGGTTGTCGACGATGACATTGAATATGAAGATTACGACAATGATGATCAAAAACCCCATCCGGCAGAGGACGAACCCGGTTCAGTACATTATGATGCAGATGCTGAAACTGAGGAACAGCTAGGGAATAGCACGGGTTAGGGTAACCTGCATGGGTCACCGGGTCGGGTGCCCTTGGGTTTGGGTGCGGGTCAAGCCGAGAGCACCCATGACTCGGCCCAACCCGCTGCCTCAACCTTGTATGCGCGTACGACACGCACGCGCCGCACACGCACACGTACGACACGACCGCGCCGTACATGCACACATATGACACGAATGCGCCTTACATGCACACGCCGACACTAACGCGCTGCATGCGCACACGCCGACATGAACACGCCATACACTCTCGCGCCGACACCAATGCACCATATGCACACGCCCTGACACCAATGCGCCATACGCTGACGCGTATGACACGCATGCGTGCAGCGCGTTCATGTCGTACGTTGCATGCACGTACGTTGTGTGCACGTATGTTGTGTGCACGTACGTCGCGTGCACGTACGTCGCGTTCGTGTCGTATGGCGCGTTCATGTCGTACGGCGCGTTCATGTCGTACGGCGCGTTCATGTCGTACGGCGTGTTCATGTCGTACGGCACGTTCATGTCGTACGGTGCGTTCATGTCGTACGGCATGTTCATGTCGTACAGCGCGTTCATGTCGTACGGCGCATTCATGTCGTATGTTGCGTGCATGTATGTTGCGTGCGCGTACGGCGTGTTCGTACGCCGCATTTGTGTCGTACATCGCATTTGTGTCGTACATCGCATGCGTGTACGGCGCATGTGGGTGCGGCGCGCACCCGACACCCGTCGACCGATGGGTTGACGGGTTTGGGTTTCCCATGGGTCAGGTACGGGTCACCCACATTTGACCCGTGGGTGACCCGTGCTGTTCCCTAGGAACAGCCTCAGCACCACTGACAGGCAAACACACCTGAACCTCCTTGCACTCCAGTAGCCGTGCCTCCCCAACCCGCAGTTGCATCCCATCAGCCCATGGCCGCACCTCTGCAACCTGTGGCCACTGACCATAAAGCGATCGATCTCAACCATGTTCCAAATCAGACTCTGATGGCACTCATCCCATATCACCTTCACTGTTGCAGCATCACACAGCCAACCATTCTATTCAGCACTCAAATCTTCAGACTCCCATTATATCATCATGTCTTCTTCAGAGCTCATTCCCATGCAACACTACAAGACCCAGGACACATGCATCCAGGCAGAACTATTAACATATCATTATCTTTGCGTACCTCCCCCGGCACATTTCTCACTCAGAAGATGATCCCATCCAATCTACACTCAGTCATATGCGATAGGAGATGCAGTCTATTTCCCAGAAAGTCAAGAACCATACATATTTCTTGGAATGATGTCTAGACCGGCATATCATGATAGGAGGAGAGTGGAATACGAGGCAGAGTTCAGGGCACCATCTCATCCTGATTACCCTGCCCACTCCATTCGACTCTCTCTTAAACACAAAATGAGAGTGCACAACTGTATACCCATTAGTCCTCCTACTCCCAGACCCCTATCCTTGGATTGGATACTGGAGAAATTGCAGAAGATATGTTGCCTGTGACCTGGAAATACTCCGAGATGACTCAGTCCCCTGACTCATCCTAAGGCCCCTCAGGAGTAGTAGACAAGGTTGTTAGACGTTTATTGGTGGACTTCCTTATTGTTCCTTTATATGTTTCCCCTTTTATTGGGTTGACTCAGACCTGTTTCCTATTCTGTTAGTATTTTCTCATTGTTACTCATCATCCTTACCTTTTTGGTTAGTCTCCCCTTATCATAGCCCCTAGCCCCTATTCGTGCAGCCTCGATGCTGTATCATTTCTCCAGAGTTTCTCCATAGTTTCCTCTTTTGTATACTTTGTTCTCATGCTTTGTCATTCAACTGACATAGCCAACCTCTCGCATCGTTTCGCATCATTGCTTGGTTTTTGTATATAAAGGCCTCTGGCTCACCTCTGTAATAAAAAAGTTCACAAGTAAGAGCCCCAAGTCAAGTCTCCAAGTCCAAGTGAAGACTAGTCTAGAAATGTCTAGACTATTGTATTCAAGTCCAAAGCCAAAGTCCAAGTCTTAGTCAGCATGACACATTCGTGTCTCATCAGGTCATGTCCCTGTCACATCAGGTCATAATCACTCATGTTCTATTTCTGTTCATATATTGCCGCTCACAAGTCACAGAACCTAGTCCAGTTGTGCCAAACTGTCAAGCTTTGGGTACTGACGGTCTTCGGTACTGCCAAGGGGTGTTGTCGAAGGACCGGGCGGACTATGGCCAAGTCCTGCAGGCCAAGAGTAGTGGTGTTGGCTTCAACGTACTCATGCGTTGTGTCCTACTTGCCATGCGTGCCACTGGTTTTGCAACAGGCAGGTACTCGGGAGGATGCTGGTGATGCCGGCCTGAGTCAAGGACTTTACAGAGGGGAAGAAGGTAGAAGGGCCTAAGCCTAGTCGATACCCAGAATGAGGAAATATGTACATGCATGCCCTACTTATATAGGTTAAGAAGCGACATGTGGAATAAGAAATGTGAGACAACAAGGTATGCAGAGCATGTGGTTATTGTCCACAACGAATAAAATTAGAATGAAGGGATGCAAAATGGGGATAAAACAATAAGGGATAAGATAATAGAGACGTGGCCAAGGATAGGACAATAGGGAGTGGCCGAGTATAAAACAATGGAGTCGTGACCGAGGATAATACAAGGACAGGAGGTCCCGAGGGGAGATGGACTGAAGGGTGAAGACAAGGAGTGTGGATGGTGGATGTGCCGAGCTGAGACCGGCGTACCAAGTGTTATGCATGCGGCATGGACACTTGGTCATGGATATAGGATGGTTGCTCGGTCGGCATTGCCAAGTGGACGGTTCTCGGTACGTGTACTTGACACGAATGACTGCACTAAATCCTGCCAGAGAAAAGGACCAGTGCACGCAGGCTTTTAGGTATTAATTACCTAGAGCAACTCTACACCGGTTGTCGTCTGGAGGAAGAAGCTGAGATTAGGATCAGTCCTGTATATTTTGGCTCGCTATGCACAGGTCATCTACTTCATGTTCCTCTCAATAGTTAACATTTTGGTTTCAAATCTATCCATCAAGGTGAGTAGTTGTATGCCATGGATCGCAAAGAGTTCACGTTCATAAGGGTCTAGTAAGACTCTGATGATGTTTAACACCGAATCTAATGTCAACACAGTGCATGTAATGATTGTGTTTACTTCATTGATAGTATTAATATTCTACCCCTTCTTGGAATCCAAGGTGACAATGGCTCTAATTTTCCATTCACAAATTTATTTGTGTATTCTACTAGGGATTTTAATGGCACGGGCATATGTGTTCTCGAAGCTTAAGAGACTGACTGCTTCGGTGCTTGGTCTTGTGCTTGTTGCCATTATTGGGTGTTACTTGGTATGTATTGCATGCTCTCACCTGGTGATGACTAAAAAACATTGATCTGCACTGCATAGATTTTTGCAAAAACAAACAACTGTGCACCAACTGAGATGGACCGGAATAAGATTACCTTGTGAGTTATGTTGGTTGTATTCCTTCACATGTCTATTCACATGATTTTCAGAAGTGAAGCTTCCTTTGTATCAATTCTGTTTTATGCTTATACATTCTCTAGTGGTCACTATTGAGGATGCATTGCTTATCCTTTTCGACACAGTTGTCGTTGCAGTGACCCTTTCAAATTCCCTGGAAGACTTGAGGGAGTTGAGGGAGTTGAGAGAATTGCACACCAAGTCACTAACTCAGGTGTTCGTTGAGCAAAGTATGTTTCTCAGAGGTATAATACACTGTGGCTAATTACGATAAAGGTGTGCTACGATATGGGTATCTAATTTTTATGTTATTCCAGATCCACATCTAATCCACAGTCAGGTTCATACTCACGGTAACCTTGACAGCCACTATCCTAAACAGGGTATTTCTTAATAAAATCTTGCACAAATTTAGCTGAGTAGTGATTATGACAGGTCTTAAGAGTAACTGATCCATTGGATATGACTGGTGCAAATAATAAATTAATAAAATGTCAATAGTCTACTCTTGCCGACATTCTTACTCCTCTGCAGGACAGGTAAGAGCCCTGAAATACCACTATTTGGGTGACCTGACTGATACCTCATATAGCCTGTCTTCCATTATCATCTGTCGAATTCATTTGGACCTCCAAGAGAAGCATTCCCATGCTAATGGCACCACCCACTCTACCTCTCATCCCATTGGCAACTTCCATGCAGCTACACGACGGGTGCATAACGCCATTATGGACGAATTCGGTGACCGGAACATCACCGAGTCAATTGACACTGGAGTCCCCTCGTCGAATGAAATTGTGCTCGAAGATCTCCCCGCTTCCAATACAGATCGGATTGACCTCGATGAGTATCCATGGGCCGGGAGAAGTTTGGGAGAGATAGAGAACACCCTTCCTTCGGGATCGCAAAATTAGATAAGGTTTATTTATTATTTCAGTGGCGGTGGGTTGATCCAGTTCTTTGTGATGATTTAATGTGTTTTTTTTTCAGATGGTGTCTAAACAATATAGGATTGAAAAAGGCATCGACGTTCACATATTGGGTAACCAGGAGTAGTTTGATAGCATTCACTGCAAGCTCACAATGTCGTCCTAGAATATATATAGTTACGATTGTCCCGACTGATCATTTGGTGTAGATGGTTGTTTGTGATTATACTGTGATTACTGTAATTTATATTCAAAATGTCAGGGAATTTTATCTGATGTAGGCTGTTTCTTAAGGCGATCAATTGGTTCGAGAGTTTAATAAATACAGAAATAAGCAAACATATGCTAAATGCTTCTTACGGACTTAATCCAGCCTCAGCTGGAGTAACAGGGAGAGCCAGAAGCTTGTAAATCAAGCAAGACCTTGCACATTGTTATAAATGTGAGATTTTCACCCGAAGCAGTAACGCCGTCACCATTTCACCCTTGATAGTTTTCGATTATTTTCCCTTTTTTTTTTTAGGACCACTTGTATAAGTCTACAGTCCCGTTCTGCACTTCAAAACATCAATTTCACTCCTGTTTAAGCTTGGTTGCTGTGCAATGCACGCCGACTTCTGACACCCCGTTTCACGATAGTTACATCATCGTGTTGGTTGCTATTGCGATATCCAGCGATCCATCAACCTTCTCTGAGATTTCCCTCTTCCAACATCCACACAACCCCCCACACACACTCATATCGAGGATATATCACTATGAAATTTTGCTCTGGATATTAAATGAAAACATCCCGATATCTTAATGTGAACCCCAAAGATGCCAATCTGAAATATAAACCAAATATTCTGCGCTACTCATTTGACAGTTTTCCCCAGCATAAGAAATAGATGGACTTGCATACCACGTATACTCCTAGTACCAGAACGGATCCATTCTTCAAGGTATTGTTCTCAGAATCTGAAGATTCGCCTGAGCTGAAATCTCCATAACAGGCGCAGGGGCTCGGGGCCTTCCATTCTTCAAGTTTCATGGTCAAAATAACAGTGAGTAGCATTTGTGTCGTCACCTGCCTGATATCACTCCCCGCGAATAATATTGGCAATCGCTTGGGATATTGAGGACAGTATAAAGAACGAAAATGAATTATTAAATTCAAACAAGGTTGAAGTGTCACTATTATGCCCAAGGATGAGCCCACTCAATACCTGTCCCCGACTCACGATCACACATTTTGTCGCCTCCTCGTCAAGCCCACAACGCTAAGAAGGAGAGCTACTCACGTTCCATTGGCACCAATCTCAAAGGAAGAGTTCTGACAATTTTCGACCATGACATTCTTAAAGATTGGTATCATGATTTTGAAACCGATCCCGAGAGACGCCAGCACCCACGTATCATGTTGATGTCTTGTTGAGAAATGGCATGGCGGAGGACAATGGTGGGGGCATGCAAGTACAGGTTTTCAAATTTGAAGTTTCAAGCGTTACCCGGGTGCGTATTGACCATTATATTTTATGAGAAAATTGGTGGGAGTGGTCCTCTTTTTCCTGCCATTGAAGAACACTTTCATCAGGCCAGAGCTAGGTATAAGCAATACAAGGTTATATATAAAAGATGACTTGTAGATCAGGACAAATAAAACATAAGTATTCATATCGACATGGCCGTAATCATATGATAATGACGACCAACAAGCTGAGGTGGTGGGAGTGTTGAGCTAGCGAGCGATCCTCATGTATTATCTATCCTTTTTATCCTAACTCTGGTTGGGTAGATTAGTCATGACAGGTGCACAAGTGTCTCATTCTCTTGAGACGTATGTGACAGGTATAGTAATATATATAGACAGTGCGGGAGATATGGATTAGAAAAAAGGTTTGTTGAGAAACTTGCCCTATATGCTATCTGGGGTAGCTGGTGAGTGTTGAATGTTGGACGTGAAAGCAGGAACTGTATATGACAAGTTTAAGAGCCTGGAGTGTAGAGTAAAGATTTGTAGAGATTGTTCTGTCAATTTAGGCATACAACAACAATAAACTTGAATTTCCCTCTTTTCAGACTGATAGACAAAAGCAAAGTGTAATTCCAATTTGTTTTTAAAATACATCTATATTAAAAGGTTAGTGAGTTTCAAAGTGTTATTCCTTCTCCACCTCATTATCGACATAACACTGAAATTCGGATCAGTATGAAAGGTGAAATCTATTGTTTCATGCGTGCTTCTGGGTTGATACCACACTTCAAGTATCTGGCACCAGCGAAATGGCAAGATCGACGACAACGTTGCCAAATTGATCCTGCAACTCGCGTCCGTAGTACATACAATTCCCCACACTCATCGCACTCACAAGTCGACCGACTCTATTCCTGCACCCACGAGTGTTGCGCACTCGGTTCACCGCTTGCGACGGCCGCTAAGATTCCCCGCACTCACAAGTTGACCATCTCACGTGGCGCAGTTAATTGCTCCGCGCACATTGAAACACATATTCTCTCTGTCTTGACCGAATAGGTACGCACCCACCTGATACACATCGGTCTAACACCATTGCGCACCACCATGCCAACAAACAATCGAGTGTAACTCACCGTTAACCGACATGGATTGACAAATACGTATCGTCGCCGCCGCCGCCATCGCTTGCGCACATATAGTGTGAGTTCTGCCATGTCCCGAGGCCGCGGGAATCGATTATGAGACTCACCGTAAACCATGATGCAGGTTACACACCGACAACTCACATTGTCATTTGTCAAACACACGCTTACATCTCACTGCGACCCCTGATGCTCAACCAAAAGTGCACATCAGATGGTGCGAGAAACATGAACCGCCTATTACCAACGAACCAGTGACGCTGAATCCATAGCCATGGCCGCATACCAAGGTTCACTGGTCAATTTGAATCATCTCATCCTAGTGGTTCGTGATAGATGTCTGACAGAGTACATTAACCGACAGTTTCGTCAAACGGTGGGGCACATGACCACGTTGGTTTTCGATGGCAAAATTTTCTCGATAGTATGCTCAACCAAGAACATACCGTCGGATTGATCGACACGATGACACGAGCGCGATTCAGAGACATAGTGCGGTGTTGGGACTGGGCGAGAGCCTGGTGGGTGAGTGGAGGAGCCTCCACGCGGCGCGCATCGAAAAACGCGTCGAAAAGCGCTCAGACTTGCAGCACCGGGACACGACCTGGAACCAACCCCGTTCAAACGCCGCTTTCCCCATTGACAGAGGTCATGACAGTGCGCGCGTCATGCACGCGCCTCGGCTACATCGCCTTCTGGACCGTTCGGGCGGTGGCCACGAGGCGTGCCATTTTTAGCAACCTCAGACCCCTCCGCTGTACCAGCCCTAGCTCACTTTGACCCCCCCGCCCGCTGCATGCACTCGCACAATGCCACATCGACACCCAAGAAAGCATTCATCCTGCTCGGCGCGTTTTGCACCCCGCCTAAATCCAGCAAGAACAGGAACTTCCGCATCGTGACTGAGTTCCAATCTCTAACCTCATGCAAGAAAACAAGCTCAAATCCCTTTCTAGAACCCCCTATTGGAGAAAACCAAAATAGGATTCGCCCAACATGTATTAACCCCTTTCTCCCAATTCCCAACAAAAAGTGCCATGTCACGCGGCGCGAGATGCTTGAGGTAAATGCATATCTCAGCTCCGGTCAAGAGAATGAGATATATACACTATGTGCCTACAATAAACGTATAGTCAGTCGGACCAAGCTTTACCACAACACGGAGAAGTTACTTAAAACAAACGTGGTGAGGTGCCAACCGATTGATGAAACTGTTGTTAGGCTTACTCCTTCGAACATCTATCACGAACTACTTGGATGAGGTGAGTTGAATCGACCGGTGAACTCAGGTATGCGGCTATGGCTACGGATTGAGTGCCACTGGTTTGTTAGAAGCAGACGGTTCAAGGTTCTCCCGCCGTCTAATGTTTCATTTTTGTTGATCATTAGGCGTCCGTACACATTCAGGGAATCCTATACTGAATTCGTACAACAGCCTGTTCCCGAAGATGGTTTAAGTTTGTTAGATTGAGATCGGAGCTCTGCCACTTGACAGAAGAATCGCTGTTCGTTGTAAGGCTATTTCAAGTACTTGATATCAAGTTTCATGAATCACTTCTATCGTGCTGCCATCTCTACGCATAATTGACCATCAAGCGAAATCACAGCAGAGATACTATCTTGGTTTCAACAACATATTTTCCCTTTACCCAGCCATGACTGTCATAAAGCTTCCACATTTTGACTGTATGCATCAGCATCTCATTCCAACACACGATCCAGTCCTTCTCAACATCCACTCACAAGATGTCCTCTCAAGGTAGTAATCGAGTCTTAATCCAGCAGGAGACAGATATGTGAGTACCCTAGACTGTTCGGCTTAGAGGAAATTTATGATCCGGACAGTTTGGCTCAGAACTATTCGACGATTGCTGCGTGGGGTAAGCTCAGTAGTCAATTTATGTGGACTTCGTTGTGATCTGACAATTTGAAATAGCACTCTTGGTTTATGACACACTCCTCACATTCCGTTATGAGAGAAAACATAT
>QLPI01023797.1:0-11889 GCA_003314275.1 Chroogomphus rutilus
GCCTTTACCCGTCCGACCCCTTCGGCTTTCCCGAGGCCTGTCAGTATGTACGGTGCTTGACAGTATCCTACTATGCCATCTTGACTTTTCCCTAAGACCAACTTCTTTTCTTTCATGCCTTTTAAATATTTAAATACTCTCTTTACTGCATTCCAGTGAGCAATCCCTGGATTTTCTAAGAACTGCGATAATAAAGAAACTGCAAACGATATATCTGGATGGGTAGCTACTGCTTCCCACATGAGTGAACCGATCACCTGTCGGTAGGGAACTTTTTCTATGTTTTTCTTCTCAGCTTCAGTAGTCGGGCATTGTTCTTTAGACAGTTTGCATGTAGGATCTAGTGGAGTCGTGTGGGTTTTGGCGTCTTGTAGGTTAAATCGGTCGAGTATCTTGTCAATATATGCCTCTTGAGAGAAGCTGATCGTTCCAGCCGATTTATCCCACTCGATCTTTAAGTTGAGTAGCCAATGGATCTCTCCAAGGTCTTTCATCTTGAAAATGGCTTTGAGATCTTCCTTGACACCCCGCAATATAATATTGTCAGTAGCTGTTATGATAAGGTCATCTACTGCGGCTCCAATGATTGCATAGTTGTTCGGTCTGTGTCTATAGAATACAGCAGCATCTGAGGCTGACTTTGTAAATCCAATAGAGTAAAGGGCATTTGATAGACACTTATACCATTCTCTGCCCGATTGCTTGAGCCCGTATATGCGTTTCTTCAGCAATAGCACATTTTCATATTGTTCCTCAAAATATCCAGGCGGCTTGCGCATATATATTGGTTCCTCGAGTGGTGTATTTAAGTATGCAACATCCACGTCCATTTGATGTATCTGCCAATTATTTCTAGCTGCTATGGCACATATAGTGCGTAATGATGTCATACATACGACTGGTGCATATGTCTCGTCATAATCGACTCCAAAAGTTTGTGTGAAGCCTTGAGCAATGAGTCTTGATTTTGCACGAACTACATCACCCTTCTGATTGCATTTCATAACATGGGTCCACTTGCTACCAACTATATTCACACCTGGAGGAGGTTTAGTAAGTTCCCAGGTGTCTTTGTCGATTTGCAATTGGATCTCAGTGTCCATGGCTGTCTTCCATGTAGAATTGTTAAGGGCTTCTTTAGTCGTCATAGTTAATTGAAAATCATTTGATAGATAGGCAAAATCTTCTTCTTCGGCACTTATTGGTTCGGCGCTTATTGCTAGGTAGTCGCATATATCCCTCTCGCTTTCGTTCTTTTGAATATAAAAATCTGAACTCTGCACGATATCATTGAGTACATTATCCTCAATGTCTTCGCAAGCAAGGGTAGTTAAATTTGTGTGTGCGGCTTCTCCAGCTTGAGATTTATTGCCAGAGCTGATTTTTGAAGCTCTTTCTTGCAGTAAGCGTATTCTCTCACTTCTTCTGAGTGGAGGAGCTTCTTTAGGTCTGCTCACGTCTGTTTGACTTGGCTGTATATTTTCTAAATCTCTCTCTGGCATGCGCTCGACAATTTCTTCGATGCAGCTCTCTGTCAAGCGTCGGGTACTGACAGACTTCGGTACTGCCAAGGGGTGTTGGCGAAAGGTCGGGGGGACTATGGCCAAGTCCTGCAGGCCAAGAGTAGTGGCGTTGGCTTCAACGTACTCGTGCATTGCACCCTACTTGCCGTGCGTGCCACTGTATTTGCAACAGACAGATACTCAGGGGGATGCTGATGATGCCGGCCCGAGTCGAGGACTTAACAGAAGAGAAGAAGGTAGAAGGGCCTAAGCCTAGTCGATACCCAGAATGAGGAAATATGTACATGCATGTCCTACTTATATAGGTTAAGAAGCGACATGTGGAATAAGGAATGTGGGACAACAAGGTATGCAGAGCATGTGGTTATTGTCCACAACGAATAAAATTAGAATAAGGAATGCAAAGCGGGGATAGAACAATAAAAGACAGGATAATAGAATGTGTCCAAGGATAGGACAATAGGGGGTGCCAGGCTATAAGACAAGGCTTGTAACCGAGGATAGTACAAGGACAGGAAGTCCCGAGGTGAGATGGACTGAGGGGTGGGGACAGGGAGTGTGGATGGTGGATGTGCCGAGCCGGAACCGGCATACCAAGTGTCATGCATGCGACGCGGGCACTTGGTCGTGGATATAGGATGATTGCTCGGTCGGTAATGCCAAATAGACGTGTCTCGGTATGGTACTTGACACTCTCACCCGGCTGTAGGTCACGTGATGATACCGGCGCTTGGATAGGTGCCAGTGTGGGTGGTATTGGCTGATGTTTGATGGCCTTTGGCCCAATAATTGTGCGATCATCAGTAGGTAAAATAGGAGCAATTGAGGGTAATTTTGGTGCCTCAAATATAATATTCTGCTCCACAGATACCCATCGACTATCCGGCCAGTATATACAATGGCCGTTGCTTTGGGTGGAATGGCCGATCCACTTAGCTTTCTTGGCTCTAGGTAGTAGCTTATCATCTTGTCTGATTTTGACATAGACGTCCGTCCCCTATTCATGAGCATCTTGTAAATTCGGTTTTTGATGATGTATCATCTCATAGGGTGTCTTGTCCGGTAGAGCTCATGTATGCGTATGATTTTTGAGATAGTTAGCATGCTGAATGGCATATCCCCATAGAAACTTAGGGAGATTGGAGTCTAGAAGCATCGCACGTGTCTTTTCGACCAATGTGCGGTTTAGGCGCTCGGCGACTCCATTCTGCTCAGGAGTGTCGTGAACAGTATATCGGTGTCAAGTACCTTGCTTGTCTAGGTAGTTATTGAATTCAGCACTTGTATATTCACTCCCTCGGTCTGAGAGAAGCGTTTTGATGCGCACATTCCTCTGCCAAAGCATCATTGCCTCATACAACTTGTATTTGGCAAATACTTGATCTTTGGTGCTCATGAGATAGAGCACTGATTCCCTTGAGTGATCATCCGTAAAAGAGACATAGTAAGACTTTTTGTCGAGAGTAATGTGTCTCACTGGTCCCCATACATCGGAAAATATTTTATCACCGACTTTATTTGAACGCTCACTTGATTCTTTTGGGAGCGGTTTGCGTGTAATCTTAGCTTTGATACATGCATCACAGGTAAATTTATCTCTAGCCTGTGATAGCTCTAGGCCGTAAACCATGCCACAATCCATCAGGCGCTTAAGGGTCTTATAAGATATATGCCCTAGCCTGCGGTGTCTCAATGGCGGTTAAGCATAGCTTAGTGGAATGTTGAGTTGACTGATTGTCCAATCGATATAGGCCATGTAATTTAGGTGCCTGTAATAAAATATGGCCGGACGAATTTTTTATAGTGCATTTCTGTAATGCAAACTCTGTCTGGTTACGGGCATCATCACATCAGCCTATGGAAATAAGGGTGAAGGCAATTTAGAAGCATATAGTGTATCTTTCAATGTCAATGTGACCACTTTCCCTCTTACTCTAGTAGTTATCTTGAGTTGACCGCTTCTGTATGCATCAAAACTGCCTTGATTGGCTGCCTGAATCGTATGTGGTGTAGGGAAGCTTCTGTAGTTCTCAAGCATGTTTTTATGAGGTGTCATGTGAGAACTAGCTCCTGTATCTAAGATAATGGTGTCGCCTGTTCCGTCTCTGATGAAGGCGGTACAATCATAATTGATGAATGCCATAGATCCATCGTCATCTCCTCCGGAAGACTCATCTTCATCAGCTACGTTGGCTTTTACTTTGCCTTTCCCTTTTCCTTTCATCTTTTTGAACTTGGATATTTTCTTCTGCCTTGGCCCTTGGCATTCTCTGCCACCGCCTTTAGCCCAGCACATTTCAGCAGTGTGTCCCGGCTTTTTGCAGTTAGTTCATATATACGCCTTTTTATCTGAAGTACCCACGAAACCTTGGTCCTGTTGGGTGAGGGACAATGTCCTATGCCTATCATATTGTGATTTAAGTACCCGGATGATATTGTCCAGATCCAATGGCTTTCTGACTTCTTCAAGAGAGGTCGTGAGGGCATTCATGACTGATTCATAGGAAGGTGGCAATGAGGATAATATGATATCAAGGAATTCTTCTTCAGAGATCTTAGCTCCCATGTCATTGAGTCTTGCATAGTGATCTTGAGCCTTATCAAGGTGCTCTCTGAGATCATCATCCTCTGAACATTTCATATTCCGGAGTTGTCTCTGGATACTGGTGACAACCATCTTTGGTTTCTTCATCATTTCAGTTACCAGAGTGTCCCAGATCTCTTTCGCATTCTTTTTCTTTTCTAGCATCAAAGCTAGTGACTCTGACACGGATGCCAATATTTGAGTCTTAACAAGCCCTTCTCTAGCCAGCCACGTTTCAAGTCTCTCCTCAGTTTTCTCCAACTTGGCCTCCTCATCATCAGTGAGGATATGTGCCTTAGGGAAGGTGGGAGGATTAAGTGGTCGGTCGGCTTTGCCTTCTATGTGTTTTAATAGATTTTTGGACTCGAAATAACTCATGAGTTGAGCTCTCCACAGAGACCAATTAGATCCATCTGTAGCTAGCCTCCCCATGGTCAATGGACTTTCTCTGTTTGGTCTGCAGGGCCCATAACCCTGATGAGATTATGAGTAAATGAGCAGTAGGATTGAGAATTTCTTGGGCAGTCTAATTAATTATCTCCTCAGTGTAGTCAACCACTAAGTGTATATTCGGAAAATATACCTAATTAATTATCTTACAAAAGAAAAAGAAAGAAAATCAGTCTGGACGCTCTGTGAGCTATACTATACAACTCACCTCCTCAGTGTAGTCAACCACTGAGGAGGGAGGCATGCACGAGTGATGTTTCACCCGTGTATATCCTACAACCGGCTCCTGACCCTATCGAAGGTTTGAGCCAGGCTACCGGTCCCTATCCAGGGAGCTGGCCATGCACATCACATCATGCATAGGCAAGTGCCCGTGAGTAGCGTACAAGTAATAGCACAATCGCTTCCTCAATTTTGAGGATAAAAATGCAGAAAATAAATCGAAAAATATAAAAACAAATTGCGCACACAATAGCACTGAAATCGATTCAAAAATAAAATATATTGAGTTTGGCCTCTCAGGGGTGAGATGCATGTATGCACCCTACATCTTCTCCTGAGTGAGAAATGTGCTGGAGGAGGTACGTGAAGATAATGATATGTTAATGGTTCTGCCTGGATATTTGTGTCCTGGGTGTTGTGATGTTACATGGGAATGAGCTCTGAAGAAGACATGATAATATATTGGTCTGAAGAGTGTAGTGCTGCATAGATTTGTTGGCTGTGTGATGTGGCAACAGTGAAGGTGATATGAGATGAGTGCTGTTAGAGTCAAATTTGTAACATGGTTGAGATCGACAGGTTTACTGTCATTCACCCTTTTCTTGAAAATTTGACTGTCCCCAGTCAACTCTACTCTTCATCAGGATCTTCTTCTGATGAATCTTCAGAAACATTGGAATCTTGGTCCAAGGTAAGCTTGTGAGGTGGTAATGGATTTCTGTCTCGAGAATGATAAGGGAGAAGTTGAAATGCTGCAACTCCTCTTTGTGACTGTGTTCTATCAAGTTCCTTGAGGACATAAGATCCACCCTTGGTACGTCAAACAACTTCGAATGGCCCAAGATAACAAGGCTTTGTCTTCCGATCTAACTCTTTCTCCACTCTAGAATTCCACACTAACACAAGGTCTCCTGCCTGGTGTTCTCCACACCATAATCTTCTCTGAAATCGTCTCTCAAAATCAAGTTTGCTTTTGAGCCATGATCGATAGAGTGTCTGTGAAGCTTGTTCATTGTCTTCATTGTGTTTGGAAAGTTGTCATATTCATAATGTGATGGGTTCTGCTGTTGAAAGGTTCTTCCAAAAGCCTGAGACAAGATAGGTAGCTTCAAAGAGATCGAGGGGAAGAATAGGATCGACTCCATAAAGAAGATAGTAGGGAGAGAATCCTGTTGCCTTTCTGACTGTAACATGATCAGCAAAGAATGTATGATGAACTAGATCTGGTGTCAAGTACATGTACTGAGACCCGTTAATTCGGCAGTGCCGACTGAGCAGTCACCCTATGTCCACGTCCAAGTGTCCATGCCACATGCATATCACTTGGTACGCCAGTCTCGGCTTGGCACATCCACCACCCACACTCCTTGTCCTCACCCCTCACATACTCTATGCCACTCACCATCCATTAATCCCACCATGCCTACTCCTCATCTTCGATACACCTCACCTCGGGACTTCCTGTCCTTGTATTATCCTCGGCCATGGCTCCATTGTTTTATAGTCGACCACTCCCTATTGTCCTATCCTTGGACACAATTCTATTATCCTATCTTTTATTGTTCTATTTCTGTTTGCATCCCTTCATTCTAATTTTACTCATTGTGGACAATAACCACATGCTCTGCATACCTTGTTGTCTCACATTCCTTATTCCACATGTCGCTCCTTAAACCTATATAAGTAGGGCATGCATGTACATATTTCCTCATTCTGGGTATTAACTAGGCTTAGGCCCTTCTACCTTCTTCTCCTCTGTTAAGTCCTCTACTCAGGCTGGCATCATCGGCATCCTCCTGAGTACCCTGTCTGTTGCAAATCAGTGGTACGCATGGAAGAGTAGGGCGCAACGCTGAAGCCAAAGCCACTACTCCCAGCCTGTAGGACTTGGCCGCTCCCGTCCGACACCTTGGCAATCCCAAAGCTTGTCAGTTCCCGAAGCTTGATATCTGGCCATCGTGAAATATTTCCTTCACATGCCTTGTTTAGGGCTTCACAAATTGTAAAATGTCCTCTTTCTACAACTCCATTGGCTTGTGAATTATAGGGAGAGATTCGAATATGAGGGATTCCATGACGACAAAGGAGTTCAGAGGTTGCTCCTTTTACTTCTGAGCCATTGTCTGTAACAATCTCTGCAATACTGCCATAGCAACAAATAAGTTCTTCAAAGATGAACTGAGAGACTGCATGTGCTGATGCTTTCTTGAGTTTGCATCCTTCTGCTGCTCCTGAAAGGTCATCTCATGCTGCAACTATGTAGTGATATCCTTAAGCTTTTGGCATAACCATGATGTCAATGTAGACTTTGGAAAATAGTGTGGCTGGTGTAGAAATTGTGGGGGGAATGTGGACTTTGTAGGTAGAGCAAACTTGGCATTGGTGACATGAACAAACATATTTGATAACATCATTGTAATAGGAGGGCCACCAAAATTGAATGGATATGGTCTTGGCTGTTGAATACACTCCTCGATGTCCTAAATTGTCATGTGAATGTCGAAGGATTTGAGTGCATAAATTGGGATCAAGTATAACTTGTAATGGTCAAGATGGGGTATACTTCCACATCTTGCCTTCTTGGAGAAAATAGTATCAAGCTTTGTTTATAAAAGTTTTTCGAAGACTTGTCTTTGGGAATGATGGAATTTCGAGGTCAGAAAGGAACTTGAGCATCTGATGAAGGAAAACTTCTTGAATTGATGAATCACCAACTTGGGGAACCATTTTACACTCTCTTCTTGACAATGATTCATTTGAGGGGTTTATTTGATCTGAAAAGTTGAGATAAACTTTGTCAAACCAATCCTTGTCTTCTGTATCTGTCAAGTACATGTACCGGGTGTCCAGTGATTCGGCAGTGCCGACCAAGTAAGATCGGACTATGTCCATACACAAGTTCAAGCCACATGCAAGTTGCTTGGTACGCCGGTCTTGGCTCAGCACATACACCCTCTGTCTTCCCATCCCCATCCATTGTCTGCTCTTCCTCATTCCACCAACCATCAAACCTACCTCACCCATTCCTTATCCCTTGACCCACTTTACTTCGGGACATTCTGTCTTTGTGTTATCCTCGGTTGTGGCCCCATTGTTTTATAGTTGGCCACTCCCTATTGTTCCACCTCTGGCCACATCCCTATTATTCCATTTTTGTTGTTCTATCCCCGTTTACATTCATCCATTTTATTTTTGATAATTATGGACAATACTCCCACATGCTCTGCATACCTTATTGTCCCACATTCCTTATTCCACATGTCACCTCTTGAACCTATATAAGTAGGACATGCATGTACATATTTCCTCATTCTGGGTATCAACTAGGCTTAGGCCCTTCTAACTTCTTCCCCTCTGTTAAGTCCTCAACTTGGGCCGGCATCATCGGCATCCTCCCGAGTATTCTGTCTGTTGCAAATCAGTGGCACGCACGGCAGGTAGGGCACAACGCACGAGTATGTTGAAGCCAACGCCACTACTCTTGGCCTGCAGGACTTGGCCATTGTCTGCCCAACCTTTCGGCAGTCCTGAAGTCTGTCAGTACCCAAATCCTGACAGTATCTTCTTCAACATTGGTGTCATCTTCCGCTGTTGGCCATCGTGATAATGCGTTGGGACCAATATGCTGAGATCTTGGAATGTGGATGAGTGTAAAGTCAAATAACAGAATTCCTGCAATCCAACAATTGAGTGTAGCATTTGGCTGAAGGTCAGGATGATTTATCATATCCTTGATATACTTGGCATCAACCTCAACATATAGGTTCTTGACACCAGAAAGATGAAAATGACTTTGGTATAGTGCACGATAGAGTCCAAAGAGTTCAAGTTTGGATTGACTGTATCTTGACTCTCGAGCGTTGATAGGGATAGAACCAAAACAAACTAGGTGTCTCTTTCCTTTGTCATCAATATGTGAAATGATATATCTGATGGCAATGTTTGATGTGTCAACTGAAAGAATAATGGGTCTTCCTGACTTGTAATTGATTGGCAAAAGGGCTTGTGAATTGCAAATTGCTTGTTTGAGCTGATCCATGGATTCTTGTTGAAGGTCTGTCCAAATATAGGGAATGTCTTTTCTGAGAAGTTGGTTAAGTGGTCGTGCAACTTTGGAATAATTTTCAATCCATATACACATTGTGCCAGCTAATCCAAGAAATCCTCTGAGTTGTGATACATTCTGAGGGATAGGCCATTTGAGAATCTTGGAAACTCAAGATAGATCTGGGAGTCGTCCTTCATAATTGACTCTTTGACCAACAATGGTAATTTCTGGTTGGGCAACTTGTGATTTTCTTGGTGAAATTAATGCACCTGCATGAGCAAGGTGATGTAAAATTCGGTTGACTACAACGGCATGTTCCCAAACAAATCTTCATATGGGAGGATTTTCTGGAATTGTTTCATATAAACTATCTGGCTTTTCATATCGAGTGGGAGGTCCTTTGATTCCAATATCATCTATCATGACATTAGCATTGTGGGCAATTTCGTGTTGGAGGATGAATGTGGTACAATTCTGGAATTCGGCGACTGCATTGGTGTAACCCATTGGCAGTGAGCAATAATGAAGGAGTCCTAGATGTGTTTGGAATGATGTAAGGTCTTGACTCTTGGGATGAATGATGCGAGCATCATATCCCCATAAAAGATCAAAACCTGAATAGATGGAATGTGCTGCAAATGGTTCTACAAAGGGATCAAGACTTGGAGGAATTCCAACATCTTTGATTGAGCAATTGTTTAAAGTTCGAAGGTCAATAACAATTCTGAGTGTGGCATTGACTCGAGGGACATAAAAGATAGATAAGCATTCCAAAGCTTGACTTGGTTCAAAGACTCCTGTGTCGATTTTTGTCTGGATGAGTTTGCACACTTCTTCGATATGAGCTGGGGGAATGGGAATTTGAGGATCTTGCCAAGGAACATGTTCAATGCCTGGCATGATGTAGTTAGAAAAGTAGTCATGACTGAGGGTTCCTCGTTCTGAATCTGCAAAGGCTAAAACCTTTGGGTTGTTTGTAAACACCATGATAAATAACTTTTCTTCTTCAGCTGATAAAAATCCATCTTCATTGATCTTGAGAATCTTGAGTCGATCATGGGTAATCTTTTCTGTTGGTACAAATTCTGGGGGGTTTGGAGATAGAGGTCGAAGGGATAAAAGGGGATCTTCAAGAAAGCGACGAATAACACGAGCATCTTCTGGAAATGTAGCTGGGATTGGGTGAATTCTTTGATTTACTGGTGTTATGAACTGCAACTCAGACCATTCTGAACAACCTTTCTATGGTTCCGATCAGAAACCCATGACTTCCAAACCCAACTCCTTTCTGTGACTCTGAAAATCAAGGTTCTGCATGAAACAACAAACTTAAGATCATCGCGTACCTTGTCCCCTTGTTTTCACCCCTCCATTAGCCCCTTGTATTTTACTTCTCCCCTTGTCTTTACTCGGCACAAGTTAGTACAAGGATAGATACATGTACAGTGACTCACAAAACTGAGTCAATGTTTGGTGCTTGTCAAGTACACATACCGAGACCCGTCCACTCGGCAATGCCGATGGAGCAACCATCCCATATCCACGACCAAGTGTCCACGCCACATGCATAACACTTGGTACACGGGTTTTGGCTCGATACATCCACCATCCACACTCCTTGTCTTTACCCTTCAGTCCGTCTGACCTCAGGACTTCCTGTCCTTGTATTATCCTCGGTCACGACTCCATTGTTTTATACTCAGCCACTCCCCATTGTCCTATCCTTGGTTACGCCTCTATCATTCTATCCTTTATTGTTCTATTTCTGTTTGCATTTGTCAGGCCTCGGACATACTGACAGGCTTCGGGAAAGCCGAAGGGGTCGGATGGGTAAAGGCCAAGTCCTGCAGGCTAGAAGTAGTGGCATGGCTTCAACGTGCTCGTGCGTTGTGCCCTACTTCCTATGCGTGCCACCGATTTGGGACAGAGGGATACCCGGGAGGGTGCCGAGAGTGTCGGCCCAGGTAAAGGACTTAGGACAGGAGAAGGAAGGACAAGAAGGCATAAACCTAGTTGATTTCCAGAACGAAGAACCATCTACATACATTGGCTACTTATATAGGCTAATAAGTGAGATGTGGAACAGAGTGGCACAAGGAATAGAGAACAATAAGGTATGAAGAATCATGTGGAAGTATTGTCCACAATGAACAAGAATAGAACAAGGAATGTGGATGATAATAGAACAATAAAGTATGACCGAGAACAAAAGAGTGAGTGAGAATAGAACAATAGAGAGTGGCCGAATATAAAACAATGGGGCCACTGCCAACTGACAATGAATAGTGAGTGTCCCAAGGGTAAACGGGCAAGGGGAAGGACAGGGAATAGAAGAATAATAGACAATAGGAGGGTGGGGTTGGGACAATGAACCAAATGATGAACCAAATGTACCGAGCCGAGACCATGTACTGGCGAGGGATGACTTGTCACTGGTGTGTGGGACTAAAAGGCAAGGGTTGTTCGGTCGGTACTACCGAGTGAACCGGAGCTTGGTATCGGGGGCTTGACAGCATTCCTTTATTCTAATTTTACTCATTGTGGACAATAACCACATGCTCTGCATACCTTGTTGTCTCACATTCCTTATTCCACATGTCGCTTCTTAACCTATATAAGTAGGACATGCATGTACATATTTCCTCATTCTGGGTATCGACTAAGCTTAGGCCCTTCTACCTTCTTCCTCTCTGTTAAAGTCCTCGACTCAGGCCGGCATCATCAGCATCCTCCCGAGTATCTGTCTGTCGCAAATCGGTGGCATGCACGGCAAGTAGGGCACAATGCACGAGTACGTTGAAGCCAACACCACTACTCTTGGCCTGCAGGACTTGGTCATTGTCTGCCCGACAACCTTCGGCAGTACCGAAGTCTGTCAGTACCCGAAGCTTGACAGTGCTTTTGGACTATTCATTGAATAGCTTTGAATGTAAAACATATATGAAAAAGGTGTTGGTGAATCAAAGAAAAAATCTGATCAGGGCTATGCAACCATTAATATATTATGTAATTCCGATCAGGGGTGATGAAGATATGGGCAATTCAAATCAAGGGCCCATTGA
>QLPI01023817.1:0-10800 GCA_003314275.1 Chroogomphus rutilus
TCCCGCTGGTTCCAGCCTCCGGCAGTCTAGATCAGTTCCGAAAGAGGGTTGCCCTTACAATAAGCTAGTTAAGGGAACACTGAAGTTTGGTGGAGGTTCTATGATGGTAGGGGGTTGTATGTTGTGGGAAGGACCTGGCTATGCTGCCAAAATTGATGGAAGGAAGGATAGGGAGTTGTACAGGCAGATTTTGGATGATGAGCTTTAGGCTAGCCTGGAGTATTATGGTCAAGATTCTACTGACATTATTTTTCAACAGGATAATGACCCCAAGCACATGTGTAAGAAGGCCACTGAGTGGTTTTCTGACCATGGCTATGAGGTCATAAAGTGGCCAGCTCAGTCCCCTGACCTAAACCCCATTGAATACCTCTGGACTATTATCAAAAAGTGCTTTTCTGACTATGAACACCCCCCTAGTGGAGTGCATAAGCTATGGGAGAGGATTGGAGTGGAATGGGAGAAGATAGAGCCAGAGGTGTATCAGAAGTTGATTGAGAGCATGCCTAGAAGGGTGCAGGAAGTAATGAGAGCAAATGGTGGCTTTACCAAGTACTGATATATACCATTTCTTGTTTAAAAAATGTGAGGGACAAAACTGTTCAAATGCTTCATTTTTTTTAAATAATTAATATCTCAATGAATATTGAGAGTTATGTAATCATCTTGATTGTGACTACAAGTTCAGAAGCAGGGCTATCTCCACTAATTACATCATATTTTTGATTATATAATACTCCCATTATTTACAGTACAATACAAATGTACAAAATACTTGAACAGTTTTGTCCCCTACTGTATGAGTGCCACTTCACCCATACACTATGCAGAGAACTTGGTCCAGTATATAAGATTAAAGCATGAGTTAGGAAAAGCTTACCACTCTGGCCTTTTGGTAAGTACTGTTGGAAATAGAGGTACAAGAGTGTTATGGCCCATGCCACCAATAAACCCACATTAATCCCCACAACCACCCGTACTGTTTCCAGGACCTTTCCGACCATTCCAAGCCTGAACAATTGCTTTCCGCAAATTCCATTGTACCAACCCAAAATTCCGTAAACCCAAGGCTCTGAGACTCCGAGACCAAGGTTCTGCTCTTTTGATAAACAACACACAGGATCATTGCGTACCTTACTCCCTTGTTCTTCATTCTGTAATAGCCTCTTATACTCTCTCCTCCCCTTTTCTTTACTTGGCAAAGTTAGTACAAGGACTAGATACATGTATATAAGACACCAGTTGACTGGACTATTTGCCAGTAGGAAGATCGACTTAATTTTGCGTTGTAGTTTCCAATTCAGTTCCAGTAAACTTTCTAACTTTCTAAAATTAGAGACAGACAATCGAGGAGGGCGCAACACATAAGTTGAAGCTAAGTCCCTGCAACCTCGAACCACTTGAATGACTAGTCGAACTACCTAAAACCAAGAACAGTCCTAGGCCCCTGGCGCTTCCCATCTTCTGCCCTTTCCATTTCCATCCATGAACCCGCAACCTCTAGTCCCTCTGCCTCCGGAGTACAAACCCCCCCTTGGAAACCACTCAGAACCTCTGGAATTCCTTCCAGAAGTATCTAGGTAAGTGCCTGACATGCAGATTTAACAAAGAGTCTGTATTCAGTAACATATCACATTACTACAAGAAAATTTTCTGCAGCATCTAACTACTTCCAGCATTCAACAATGTTGGCCTCAACACCTCAATGCAACATTTCAACACACCCCCTGAGGCAGACACCCCCATAATAAAATCAATAAAGGAGAGTGTAGGATAGAAGTGTCAAGTCCGCAACACCGAGTACTGGCTCACTCGGGAATACCGACCAACCGGCCCTTGCCCATATCATCTCGCACTACCACATGGCCTCGGCTCGGTACACCCGGTACATCATATGGACCACTCCTCTCGTCCTATCCTCTTCATTGTTCCTTCACCCCCTATCCACTCCTTGACCTGTTTCCCCCAAACAACATGACGGCCACTCATTGTCCTGGCCACTGCCATTGTTTTATCTTAGATCGTCCTCTATTGTTCTATTCTCGCCTACCACTTCATTATCTTATTCTCAGCCATACTCTATTATTCTAATCCCGCTTACATTCCTTATTCTATTTCTGATCACTGTGGACAATGCCTCCATGTGGTTTCTTCATACCTTATTGTCTCCATTCCTTACGCCACCCTGTTCCACATCTTGCTTCTTAACTATATAAGTAGCGGGATGTATATAGATAGTTCCTCACTCATAATATCAATTGGTTCGCACCCCTTTGTCCATTTCCTATCTCCAAAGTCCTTTGCTCGAGCCGACGCCCTTGGCATCCTCACGAGGCTCCTCCCACCATCCAAATTAGTGGCACGCATAGAACAGCAGGGCACAACGCACGAGCACGTTGAAGCCTAGCCACTCCGGAATGGTTTGCAGGACTTAACCGATATTTCGGCATTACCAAATCCTGACAAGAAGGGATAAATAAATAAATAAGAGAACTTAGAATAAAAAATTGAACAACTCAGGATTGCTGGTTTTCAACCAGTGTTTGTTCCTTTTTTTTCATGGGTATAATAAGCAAGGGATTGCTGCTTGGTTGATGAAGTGGAGTTACACTTGTACCTTCAGCAGCTGCAAATACAAATAGTTTGTCATCACCATCAAGTATTGCATTATGAGCTGTGTGGCTGAGAGTGTGCTGATTGACCTCTCGCATATTTGTAACACAGGATTGTGCAATATGACAAGGGCATCCACACTAATAGCAATACCCCTCATGGTTCCTTATATTCCCCCAATTGAAGTCATTGTCATTTTTATCAGTTTTCTCCTTGGACCCCAAAACACCACACTTTCCTCTGGCAATCAACACTGATTCTCCTTCCTCCTTCTTTACTACCATTTCTACCCCCATCTCATTGGCCTTATACTGTTTGAGTTCCAAGTCAATCTGATCAATAGTTGGGCATGTTGTCCACAGTATAAGTGCTGTGCAAACTGGAGCCCAAGATGGGTGCAACCCAGTCAGGATTTTGTTGGTAATTTCAAGATCGTCTAGTTTATGGCCAATAGCTTCTAATCTGCAAGCAACTGTGAGGACTCCTTCAATGAAGTTTGAGGTTGAAGCATATGAATCATGGGTGATGAAATAGAATTGTTGGCATAGGAGTATCTTATTTGTTGCATTGTCCTTTTGATACTCAGCATTGAGTTTACTCCAGGTTTCTTTGCCAGAACTTGTGGTAATAATTGGTGAACAGTAGTTGAGGTTGGTGAGAAACCATATGACAGCATAGACCTTTTGGTCAGTTTGATCCCAGGCCAAAGCCTTTTCACCTCCAGGCCTAATACTATCAATATGACCTCCGTAGCCAATCAGCATGAAGTAGGTCTCTATCTCCTTCTGCCACTCATGCCAGTTGGTACTGGAGAGCTTTGGGAGCTGAGGCATAATGGTACAATCCATGGTGTGAGCGAATGTTGATACAAAAGGTTTTATCTAACACAAAAGATTTGTTTGACACAAAAAAGCAGATCATAAATAGACAGATCACACAAGGACAGTTTTAGTAAGATTAGATACAACCAGGTCCCATAACCTGTTGGAAATAGAGGTGCAAGAGTCTGTATTCAGTGACATGTCATGTTACCACAAGAAAAATTTCTGCGACATCTAACTACTTCTAGTCTTTAATGATGCCAGCCTGAACATTTCAATGAAATATTTCAACAAGTACCTGGTAATAGTATGTTATATGGCAATTAACATTTCACCCAAAGGTGTAAGGGAAACCCTCTGGCAACCTCTGGAAATATCTCAGAGGGAAGACTAGGTAGGAGAAATCCAAAGGATTATATATAATTATCTAATTTACATATAGGGCTCTTACCTAGGTAGGGGAAATCCAAAGAGGAAAGTCTAAGGATTCCACTACTAGAGAGACTTCCTTATATACCCTTTATATAAGTGGTCTGTGCACTAGCTTACAAATATCTTGTGCTTATCCTAGAGCCTAGTTACCCCTGCTAAGTTCATTCCGAGTTTCCACTCGGTGATCCCTCAATTCTGGTCTCTTGACCTTGGAGTTTGAAGCAGAGTCCAAGATAGGACTTTAGACCTGGGTCAGGATTTGACTCTGGTCTTTTAGCCTTGGAGTTGAAGTGAAGTTGAAAATAGGACTTTGGACCTGGGTCAGGACTCAAAGAGGGTTGTCCCCTGACAGAAGGCTTAGATCAAGTATAGTATCTGTTTATTTTAGTTTAACCACTAAAATGACTGCACTGTGGTCATCATTGGTTAGCCAATTTTTAACATCCTGTCTTCTGACCTTTCTAATATTTGTGATGCCAGGACTGGTGGCATTGGGTGATGTTATATGCTGGGGAGAAGTGTTGTAGATAATGTGTGAGTATACATACATTTCATATGTGCATGCATAACACCCTATTCCCTCCAAACCAATGCTGTCCTATTGAAAAGTCCAAATCTGCTAACTGTGCTGGTTACTATACTAGCTGGATCTGGAGATATCTGAATGCAAAATCTGCATTCAATGCCTAAACTATGAGGGAAGAATATCATACTGGGTGATAAGTTGCCTATCCTATCCAACTTTTCCACTGCAAACTCTAGCCCTGACAGGAGTATGCACCCTCCCTCTCCCTCCCACCAGGTATTTAATGAGATTAGAGTTACATCCCCCTTATCCCATCCTCCAATTCCTAAGAGTATATGATGAGACATGCTGAAGATCATATAACAGAACTGTAAGCACTCAAAGGAAATTGTTGATATTCTATCCCATTTCTCTTATCCCCAGTATATCTATTTATGTTCTCCATTGATTGCATTTGATGTAAGTCACACACAGTCACACTCCTACTCAATGACAGGTATAGGCTCCAGGTATAGGATAGATTTCAATCTGGAATGGGCTATTATTACAACATTGGTGTTAGGGATTAGAGAATTGTCAACTAGGTTTCTCTTCACCTTTCAGGACTAGATCGGGGCTATATAATACAAACCTCACCTCTCAAGAAAATCTGACAAAAATCAGCCTTAATTGACTATCAAGGAATATGATAAGCTTTAGGCTGGCCATTTAAGAGTGAATTACTTATAGTAATTAATTGCTAAGCACTGAGGTGCCAAGACTGTATGAGCTGAACACTAGTGTAATAGTACCTGTAACATAATGCTGGCAGGGTATTAGCCTAGTCTAACACACCAAATGGATGAGGCTAGCTTCAATGTACTCATATGTTACACCCTTCTTCTATAAGGCTACTAAATTTTAGGAGAGGTACTGGGGAGAGTGCCAAGAGTATTGGCCTGAGTTTGACCTTAGATGAAGAGATTAAGAAGTATACAGATCATTATGGTTGATTGTCAGAACAAAGAGATACATACACCAAGTACACTACTGTTATAGTCAAAGAAATAGGATTGAAAGACCTTGACATGAAAATGGTAATGCAAGAAATGTATGCAAAAAAAATTAAGACATAGTAACAAGATATGGAAACCTCGGTCATAATGATCAAACATAGAAACATACTGAAGTAAATAAAAATGAAGCATAAAATAATAAGTGGCATAGGAATAATAGAAGATGAGTGAACCAAATCATGAATGATGAATGTACCAAACTTTCAAGTCCACGATACCAAGTCCCAGTTCACTCGGCAATATGGACCAACCGACCCTCACCCATATCATCCCTCACTATCACATGGTCTTGGCTCGGCACATCTAGTATATTATCTGGACCACCCTTTTCATCCCATCCCCTCTATCTTCTACTACTCTCTCATTCCCCATCCATTCCCTTACCTATTTTCCTCAAGACACTTATTATCCTTTATTATTCGGTCACGGCCCTATTGTTTTATCTTCGGCCATCTTCCATTGTTTTATTCTTATCCACTCTCTCATTATCTTATTCTCATCAATCTTTCATTATTCTATTCTCGCTTACATTTCTTATTCCATTCTTGATCACTGTGGACAATACCTACACATGATTCTTCATACCTTATTGTTTTCTATTCCTTATGCTACCCTGTTCCACATCTTGCTTCTTAACCTATATAAGTAGCAGATGTATGTAGACAATTCCTCACTCTGAATATCAACTTGGTTCACATCCCCTTGTCCACCCTTCTCCTGTCTAAAGTCCTTCGCTCAAGATGACACTCTTGGCACCTTCACAGGCCTCTCCTCTGTCCAAATCAGTGGCACACATGGAACAGCAGGGCACAATGCACAAGAACATTGAAGCCTAGCCACCCTGAATGGTCTGCAGGACTTGACCGACTCTTCGGCTTTACCAAGCCAAACACAAACTGAGACCAACATACTATATGACTTGTGAATGACTTGGTCATCTGAATGTGGAATTACATGTTTAGCATTCAGTTGGTACAACTGAGTGAACCGATGCTTGGTAATGTGTATGTAACATTAAATCTTAAATCACAAATGCTACAAGTCTAAGGAAAATATCAAAATTAAGGATATTTTTATGTATCTATACATGGACCTACAATGTATAACAACATTAAGCATCAATTATCTAATATATGGAAAAAGGGACCAATCTCCTAGTTAAAGTTCTCAGTCTACAATGAATAATAAATCACTGTGTGTATTTATAATGGCTATTACATAAAAGTTATGAGAATACCAGCCATGGTAATATCTCTGTTCTTTTATTATCAAAGAATACAAGGGTGATACAGTAACTTCTACTAGTTTCCAGGGCCTTCTATTCCTTTCTATACTCTCCTATTAATTACTGAAAGGGTTTGCCTTATTGGGGAGTTATCTAATCAGCTCATAATGAGTATAAATAAAGGCTAGTTATGTAGTGTAAAATAACAATGATCTATTCACCTATTAATCCTTCAGTTTACCGGTATAGCTAAGCACTTACATAAGTTGGACCATACTCCACTTAGGTACATTGGTCTAAAGACCAGTTGCCATCTATTTTCAAAAGGTCCAAAGACCTATTGAAAGAGGTTTATTCCAAAGAGTAAACTTCAATCTTACTACTGAACTAGTAGGTAATCCCTATACCTATTAGAGGTGGCCAACAACCTAGATTGACATTAACTTGCCATATCTTGTCAGAGAACTTTATTAGGCTTTGCTCACACCAAAGTTTTGTTGCACTTTTTGCATTACCTCATACAGTTCTAAAACAAACAGCCTATAGTATATATGATATTATAGTATGACCTCATTTCCCACAGTGTTTGACTTAGCTTTGAGGGTAAGTATCTATTATTTTACATACAGCTCAGTATCACTAATGGCACATAGTAGTTTACTTGTCAATAGGTAGATACTCAATGATACAGTATTTAACTTGGCACTAAGATTTACTTATCAACAGCTAACAGAAATACTCTCACTCTAATTCATATAACTGATCCTACTAACTTTAATAACCTCATCTTCATTCAAGAACCATATATCTACCCCTATTTCTAGATTACCATAGCCTTTCTAAAGTAGTTTCCCATTTACCCAATATAAGAATCAGATGACCTAAGCCCCCTTCTTTCTATTTTATTAGTATCTATACAGCTACCCTCTAGTTCTTTATAACAGATATTGTCAAGTCCATGTACTGAGACCCGTCTGCTCAGCAGTACCAATTGAGCAACCATCCTAGGTCCACGTCCACAGTGACCATGCCACATACACATCACTTGGTATGATGGTCTCAGCTTGGTACATCCACCATGCACACTCCTTGTCCTCACCCTCCAGTCTCTCTTACCTCAGCACATCCTCCCTTTGTATTATCCTCGGTTACCAGCCTTGTCTTATAGTCTGGCACCTCCTATTGTTCCATCCTTGGACACATTCTATTATTCTGTCCTTTATTGTTTTATCCCCACCTTACATTCCTTCATTCTAATTTTACTCGCTGTGGACAATAACCACATGCTCTGCATACCTTATTGTTCCACATTCCTTATTCCACATGTTGCTTCTTAAACCTATATAAGTAGGGCATGCATGTATATATTTCCTCATTCTGAGTATCGACTAGGCTTAGGCCCTTCTACCTTCTTCTCCTCTGTTAAGTCCTCGACTTGGGCCGGAATCATCAGCATCCCCCCGAGTATCTGTCTGTTGCAAATCCAGTGGCACGCACAGCAAGTAGGGCGCAATGCACAAGTACATTGAAGCCAACGCCACTACTCTTGGCCTGCAGGACTTGGCCATAGTCCGCCCAACCTTTCGCCAACACCCCTCGGTAGTACCAAAGTCCGTCAGTACCCGAAGCTTGACAGATATGCATACCTTCTAACCTAATCACTGTGCTGTTAGTCTCTACCTAAAATACCGGTCTTGAAATCTATAATTTACAACCCTTCAGAAACCAATCCTACCATCACTCACCTCCAAGACTGGTTAATATAGCACTCCTAGTTTTATTTCATTCATGATCTGAATGTGTGACTTTAATAAGCACTATATCATTTGGTTAGAAAGTGCTCATCCTGACAAATATTAGTAAACTGGCATAGACAATCATCTTACAATTCTTACATAAGGACACATAGAGCTCTGTCTGCTATAAGGGATTTCAATACATCAGTCTACTATACATAGGAGACTCTAATATATGAGTCTAATAGCTGTCAGGGTAACTATTTGAGCAATTCCAGAGTTGTCTCATAGAGCTAGAGTCTACTATGACCTAAGTATAGCATAATTGAGACTCTTATATAAACAGTGGAGATCCTTAAGAGAAAAATATAAGGATTCTTCTACTAGCGAGCCCTTCTCTATATATACTATCTATAGTATAAAGTTCAATTGTGGCACTTGTGGGTGTTTTTACATATACTAATTGGTCAGCATTTATATAAGCGATTCCTACAATGCAAATTTTCAAATTTGACTACCACCCGGTTATATGACTGGTTCAAACAGCCCCCTCTCTCTCATATCACTCTTCTTCCCTCCACCACCCACCCCACCTGGTGCATACCCACACATTGCACCTCCTAACAGTCCCACTGTGTGGGGCTGTTTGCACATGCAGTGCACTGCTGTTTCTGCATCATGTGTGGTAGAGGAAAGACCTCAGTGTATGCATGTTTGTGTTCTGTACCCACTGTATGCCGACATCCTTTCTCTCACCATTGCCACACTCCCGACCACATGCATGATGCAGTATACACCAACGTACCCTACTTCCCAACACCCCCTCACAGGCTGTCAGGACGTGTGGTATACTGGTGTCTGCTAACCGAGACAATGCCTGCTCCTATCTGATGTGGTAAGCAGGACAGCGCTCACACACCACCACTGCTAACCGATGCCAGCACCGTACACCGTCCCAAAAAAACTGGACAAATGTCTAGCTGGGACAATACCAACCTATGTCTACCATCTACTGTGCCAGTTCATTTTTATGCATTTGTCATTTTCGCATGTTGTTGAGTCCTCTATCTAATATTATATATCCCACACTGATATTATACGATATTCACACAAGTAAAGCCTATATACATGTTCATGTAAATAATTTGATTTCAAATTCAAACTGTGTCACAGACACTGGTGGTCAGCATGTGTGAGTAGCCACATAAAATTTTGTATATACAGTATAGTAGACTTTTGACACAGATTTCAGTCAAGTTCAATTTTAGCTCCAAATTTTGTAGATTAAATTTAGAAAAAATTATATTACAGCTAAGAAGTGTCTTGAGAACATTTTGGCTCTATATTATAGGGTCAAAAAATCTTTTGTTGTGGCAGAGTAAATTATTTTGTGGAACAGGTCAAAATGTCACAGGTATAGGTCCTTGATACAAGTGTGACACCTAATTTTCCATGCACAGAATTTGCAGCCCATTGTGATTAGTCATCCATTTATTTGTATTATTAGCATGTTGCATGTCATACTTTGATAGCTCTAATATCTTTGTGGTCAGATTAAGGTCAATTTAGATCAAATCCCACTTGGAGTTTTTGTAATTAGCAATAGGAGATACATAGCTTCTCTAATGTGAACACTCTATGACAAAATCTCTCAGAAAAATTGAATAATCACTGATTTAAGATTGTATGTTATCAAATTTGAGTAAATTTAGATGAAAATAAATTCCTCCTGAATGCAATTCTTCTCCCTCCCTGATGTGGTTTGGCTTAAATGTTACTTATATATAGTAGATTCTTTGTGAAAAACCCTGTATCACTGGAATGAGAATAGACCTTTGAAAATCAATTTGTATCAAGGAGGTATCCTGTATCAAGCAAGTCTACTATATTGTATACTGTAAAATAATATATGCTGTTGTGATGTGACATGGAATCTAAGTGTGGTATGCACTATTGACTGAACACATTGTTTGCATGCGTACTGACCCTGACTCAACATTGTGCTCCTTTCAATTTTCTACACTGCCTCTACTCTCTCAGGTATGAATTAATTTATTATTCTTTCAACCTCTCAGCCTAATTGACACTCTTCTGATCAATCTATTTGACAAACAGAGATCATCTGGGCTGCTTAAGCTTAGCTGATCTTCCTCCACATTTCTAGGAGCTTGAATTCTTCTTTACCTCTTAGAATTGGCTTAGGTGATCAATTAGTTGCATATTGCTCACTTAGTATACCCACTAGCATCCTTACTGAACAATGGTGGTGGGGTTTCACATATTTTTACAGGGCTATCCGAGGTGCTGATCAAGCCTATTAAGTGTGAAGTTGTCAAGATTCGGTCACGCCGAGATATCGGTTAAGTCCTGCAAACTGTTACGGGGTGGCTAG